>PVJL010008404.1:0-51131 GCA_004026885.1 Lyroderma lyra
TCCCTCGACTTCCCGTCCCCCTCCTGACGCTTCCTCTCCCAATGCCCTGCCCGCAGGCCCGGCCTTTCCGGCCTGCTCATTGGCTGGGCGCCTTTGGTGACGGAGAGGGTGGGGCGCAGCTCGTGAGCTGGAGGTGGCGCGAGTTTGAGCGCGGCGCGCGGCTGCTGTTCTTGGCTTTCCCTGACCCGCGCCGTCCCGCCCCCGCCACTCCCGCCAACTTGCGGGGCCTTAGCCCTCCGGGGTGAGGATCCGCCCACTAGATGGGGGTTGCCCTACGGAAAGAGAGGGCGCATCCATTTTTTTTTCCTTTAATCGGGGAGGGGGTAGGAAAAAAGGAACACGTTGGAGGCCAAGTGTAGGCCCCAGACCTCTTAATCTTATTTTAAGAAAGTCATGGGTTTGAGGCCTAGGAGATGAGAAGAAGCATGAAAGAGGTTGAGGTGAGGTGTGGGGGCGTTAGCTCTTGGCTTCTCAGATCTGAGACCTACAAAAGATATTTAAATAGTTGTTGGGCACATCTCTTTCAAATTTTAACTCCGTGTCTCCCCAGGCTGGAATTTGCTTCACCAACCAACCCTTCCTTAAAACTAAGACATAATGCCTGTAGTTGATTAACATCTATTTTTGCTGGGTAAGCTCGCATGCCAACTGCCTCCCACCAGATACCCTTGATCTACGCCTACCCTCGGTTTTTCTGTGCAGTATAGCTGCCCTTCGCATAGTTTATCACCAAATACTATTTTCTGTGAAAGTCACACATACTCGTGGCGTATCACAACGTTGCCTCTCGTTTGTCCCCAAGTGCCCTCAGTTTACTGACAGTTTTTTGCTTAGGAAACGAGCAGCCTACCAAAATTTTCTGTGCCCATTGTGCCACCAAGAGGTTAGTACATGGTTTGTTTGGGGTTTTTTTTAGAAGTTTTGTTGTCTTATTTATTTATTTATTTATTTATTAAATGTGGGTAGTTCCCTGGCTGGGAATCGAACCCAGGCCGCAGCATTAACAGCGCTGAAGCCTTAGCCACTACACCACCAGGGAACTCCTACATGGTTTATTAAATCACAATTTTCTGAAGCAAATCTAAAAGCACCACTTAAGAATAACTCCCTCAAAAAAAAAAAAAAAAAAAAAGAATTCCCCCAGCCTCTCAAAGAAGAGCCTGATAATTTACCATCTAAATTTACCAAAATGATATTGGATGACTTTAAGACCTAAGATTTTTATTCATTGCCTAACTGAATAATATCAAACCATAATATATGTGATATACACTGATCATTTGGAATGCTTAACATTCTATTACCAGAAAAACTTGGGCTGTCCTATTTTTGAAAAAGTTTTTTTCTCCAGATTTTTAGCTCTTTGACCAGGCCACTGAATTTTAGATGGCAGAACAATAGGAATAAAAAATGACTTGGAGTTAAGACCTGGCTTTGCTCAGACTGTGACCTTGGGTGAGTCACTTCATCTAGTTGGGCCTCAAGTTTCTTTCTTACCCACTTAATGAGTCTGATATCATCTGTGCCTGTCTCATTCATGTAAGGATCAAATGGCTGTGAAGGAGCAGTGTGATCCATAAAGCACTTTGTGAATTGTAAAGTTCAAATTGTCAGTTTGCTATCCCCTCCTTTGGCTTTTTTCATCCCATCTTTAAATCATACCCCTAGGAAGTCATATTATATGACCATAATGAATCAAATATAAATATTTAGCTCATCGTTTTGTTTTGTTTTTGCCTAGAGTTAGCCAAAATACAGTATTCAATATAAACATGTTATTAACAAGTGCAAAAGAAAGTGACAGGACAGGTAATTAATGTTTGATTACTATTTTCAGGATCAAATTCAGAACACAGGTCTGATATGTGTCTAATACTTTTTTCATTACCTTTATTTATTGGAATCAAGCAGCTTTCAAACTTTACTGGATATGGATAAGGAAATGGAAGTAAACTGTATTGAGTGCATGCCTGGTGTTGGGCAGACTGTTAGAGATCTTTTTGTACAAATTTCACTGAATTCTTAACAGCATCCCTGTAAGATCGTTGTTAATTTGCAGATCTCTTTTACTCCACCCCCATCATACACACATATACATACACACAGGTACACACCACCCCACAGTAGTTGAGTCAATAATTAGAACATAATAAATGTTTGTGTTCTTTCTACTGGTTCACATTATCTCACAAAACAACATTCTTCAGAAATAAGAGAAACAGGAACTCAAATTTCTTTCTACCAATTGTCATGTATTTCTATTCTTTTTTTTTTTTTTTTTGCATGTGGGTAGTTCCCTGGCTGGGAATCGAACCCAGGCTGCAGTGTTGACAGCACCAGCGCTGAAACCTTAAGCCACCACACCTGTATTTCTATTCTTAAATTACTATTTTTATTTCATCTATTTTATTTTATTTTATTATTTTTTTTATGTGGGTAGTTCCCTGGCTGGGAATTGAACCCAGGTCGCAGCATTGACAGCGCTGAAGCCTAGCCAGTACACCACCAGGGAACTCCCTAAATTACTATTTTTAATTTAAAAATAGTAATACATGATCACTGTTCACATTTCAAACAATAGAGAAAGAATTACCTACAGTAAAAAGTAAAAGTCCTCTTCATATGCCTTCGATTTTTTTTTCCTATCTAGAGATAATAATCATTAAGGGTGTGGTCTGTATTCTTTGAGATACTTCCTATTTACATATATGCTTTGTGTTTTGTTAAACATATATGACATCATAATATACATATTATTCAGTGTCTTGCTTTTTACTTAACACGTCAGAATGTATAAAGCCACCTCATTCTTGTTAACAGCCCTGTAGCTTTCCCCATCTTCTCAGTATCATAAATGATTGAACCATTACCCCTACTGAGGACAATTAGGCTCTTTCTGATTTACCCGCTTACAAATAATACTGCAGTGAATCCCCCAATACATTTATCTTTGGACACGTTTGTGAATATATCTCTATGTTAACATCCTAAAAGGTATTGCCAAAGTATCCCCAAAAAGACTGTGTCCATTTACATACCACAATATGTTGTTATTCTCTATCAAAGCTATAGATATTTGCTATTAATATTAAAGTTACACCAGAGTCAAATAAACAATCTTCGCATTGCAATTTGATCTTTTGGCTCTGAAGACAATCTTCCCTGACTGTGAGCTCTTCAAGGAATACAAATAATAAGATTAAATGTCCATATAATGTAAAAAATATTTTTAAGTAAGGATATGCAATAGATCTATTATTTTTAATAATGGAATTGGTTATTTCGCTCTTTTTGAAATCCTCTCAGAGATACAGCAGTAGTGACTTCCCAACATGCACTTCTTCCTGCCAGTCATAAAAAACGGGCACTTGGACTGAACATACCATGAGTCTGACTCACTGGGTATATTTATGTATTGAGCACAAATTGACAATTTCATGGGCTTTTTCTTCCAATGAATCTCTAGGGTATATTTGTGACCTTTGTATAGCCTGAGTGGAAGCAATGGGAGAAGAATTTCATTGTGAATATCTTATATAAAGTTGTTTTCCTATTTGCTTTTAAAAATACTTCATAAAACAAAACATCACATCCTTTGATTCCAAAAACATTACCAATGTAACTTGGACAACAGTGAAATCATGTATGATGCTGAAGGATGGAGGTGAAAGAGAAGGGATACTCTTTACGAGAAAAATTGACTTGAAAACATGTAGTCCAGGTTGCACATTTATTCCTATCAACCTCAATTTACGGTGTTGAAAATGTTTATGGAAAATTATGAATATTCTATCTGTGAACCTAAACTCTTATATCCCCAATACCTCAGTGAATAATCTATATGGAGTCTATGAAACATCAAATTAGTCAAGAGCAGAATCAGCAATCACCTGAAAGTTGCTGCCTTTTCGAGAACATAGTAAAAGCATCTGACAAGGCTGTAAATATAGGAGTTATAGCTTGACTGAGAAGTTTATACAGTTCTATGAGGTGACATATAGCAATGGGTCTCCTACTCATGGAAGGGAGAAATGGAGTATAATTTAACTAGGATCATTCTCAAACAAGATGGGGAAGCCACAGAGTTGTTTTTGCTGAAGTATTACTAAGCCAAAAATAAAAATAATGAGCTGGGGCTTGGGGTCTGGATGTATAAGAAGTAAGAAAATAAGTTAGGGAAAGTAAACTTGGTACCTGTGGGTTGGAATGAAATGCCTTTTCTTTCACACATAATCATACCATTATCTATCAAGCAATGAGAATCAGAAAAGGAAATAAAAGAAATGAAGAAGTGACACTAGGGAGTTCCCTGGTGGTGTAGTGGCTTAAGGCTTCGGTTCTGGCGCTGTCAATGCTGCAGCCTGGGTTTGATTCCCGGCCAGGGAACTATCCACATACAAATAAATAAGAAAAAAGTCAAGAAGAACTCAGCTTTAAAAAAAAAAAGAAGTGACACTAATCCATTCATTCAACAAATATTACATTCAGAGCCCACTATTAGTTGATCACTGTTCTAAGTGCTGAGGATTCAAGAGGGAGCAAAATACAAAAATCTCTAATTTTATTGAATTTTTACTTCAATGGAGGACACTGGAAGCAAATAACCTAAGTCAGAGAAATGGTGTTTTATATGGTAAGAGCTAAAGTTAAAAATGAATCAGGGTATTATTATAGAATAGGGAGTTGGAGTGATACAATTTTAGATAGGCTGGGGAAGTCACCTAAAAGGTAACATTCAAGAAAAGACCTGAAGGGAGTTCCCTGGTGGTGTAGTAGTTGAGGCTTCGGTGCTGTCAATGCTGCAGCTTGGGTTGGTTTCCCAGCCAGGGAACTACCTAAGGAAAAGAAAAAAAAAAAGAAAAGAAAAGACCTGAAGGAGATGAAGGAGAAAGTCCTTGCAAGCATTCCAGAAAAGAGCTTTCCAGGCAGATGGAAAAATAAAGGCTCTGAGGTAGAAGCATGTTTTGTTTTGTTTGTTTTTTTTTTGCTTTTTGGTATGTGGGTAGTTCCCTGACTGGGAATCGAACCCAGGCTGCAGCGCTGACAGCACCAGCGCTGAAGCCTTAAGCCACTACACCACCAGGGAACTCCCTGTTTTGTTTGTTATTTACAGTAGTGTGCTAGAACCAACTCAAATGACTCCTGGGAGCCAACTGTTAAATTTTCAGGAATTTTGCAAGCTAACTGCTAAATACAGCCATTATAAAAAATTAAATTACATAAATTAAATAAATTATATTAAAAACAAAGGAAATAAATACTCAAAATTCACCACTGCCTGATTATGTTATTGTACTTTATTACCTATGCTCAATATTATTTATATCAGTGGTATTTGCATGATAAAAATACTATATAATGATATACTGCTGAGTTATCTCCTCAATTCCATGATTTGTGACATGAAATTGGCCAGGGTGGGAGTACTTATACCCTAAAACTCAGCTAAAATTTGGGACTTTTTCTCCTGAGAGCCTGTTGTTAAATCTTTGCCAGCACACTACTGTGTGTTAAGGACCATCAAGGAGGCCAGAGATGTGGTCAGAGCTGACTGAGCAAGAGGTGGAGGAAGTCATAGCAATAAAAGGGGCAAGGTGCGGAGGGGGTTGTGCAGTTGATTAGGGCCTCACTGTAGGCAATTGTAAATAATTTAGCTTGTTTTCTCAGTGAGGTTGGGGGCATCCAAGTGATGACTTGACCTGACTTCAAAATTTAACAGGATCACTCTAGATGCTGTGATGAGAATAGCCTCCGGAGCAACGGTAGAAATAGCGAAGGTGGGGGTGTCGGGCTGTTAGACTACTCCAGGGATTGATTGTGGTTTGGACAGAGTGATAGTCATGGAAGTATTCAAATTCTGAAAATATATTTGAAAGTAGAGTCAAAAGAACTTCTTACAGGATAGGATTGGGATGTGTTAGAAAGACAATGCAAGTATAATTCCATGGATTTAGGTCTCCGTGATTGGAAGCATGTGGTTACCATTTTCTGAGACATGCTACAGGAAAAACAAGTTAGAGGGAAAGGGGCAAAATTAAGGTCTCAATTTACCATTATTCAAAAATTCCTTAAAGGCAGGGGCTTTATGCGAAGTTCTTAGTTGTGCTTGATAAATATTTGTTAGATTCATGAATTAATCTTTTTGGGCTTTTGTATTTAAATGAAATCCTAGAAATTAATGTTCATTGAAAAGAGGTTAGGAGATGAGAAATTCTGTGACTATGACTGAACAAAAGAAAAAAGCTACTAGATGCTATTCCAAACTATGGCCATTTTACTTCCTTTAATTCTCACAACTTGGTAGGTCTGATTCTTTGCACTTCATCTGTCTCCCTGCCTGATACTGTAGTTTCTGATCACAAGAAGAGATTCAGGTATTATCACCATTAGCAGAAAAAGTAAAAGCAGACACGAATATTAATATGTTATCAGATTTTGACAATATTTTATCAAATTTGTGTTTCAAAGCCTTATTCTTGTATAATAAACTAGATAAAATAGATTCTAATAACAATAAAGAATGTTTTAATCACATGATCTGACCTTAGAAGAAATGTAGAACCTAGCAAATTTTGTGGATCTATTTCAGTGATTCTCAACAAGGGGCAACTCTACTCCTAAGGAGACATTTAGCAAACAATGTCTCACAAAACAACATTGTTAACCAATATCAGAATCAAACAGAGCACATTATAAGTTCAGGTAGATCAGAATGTGAAGGTAATAATAAAAACAAATATAATAATAGCTAACACAAAGACATTGTTGGTTGTCATAGCAGGTGCTACGAGCATCTAATGGGTAGGAGCCAGGGATGCTGCGAAACATCCTGCAGTGCATAGGACAGGTCCCCACAACAAAGAATTATTCAGCTCAAAATATCAGTAGTGCAGAGTTTAAGGAACTCTTACCTCTTTACAAAATATTTTAAGTTATCCTGGCCTACCAGGAAAAAAAAGCTGAACCTCAACTAGATCAGTGTTTCTCAAACTTTACTGTATCTATGAACACCTGGGAAAGCCTATTGAAATACAGATTATGATTCATTCAGTAAGTCTGGAGCAGGGTGTGAAATTCTGCATTTCTAACGAACTCCCAGCATATGATGATGCTGATAGTCCATGGACCACACTTAGAGTAACAAGGCACTAGATTATGTCACTGTGGTGTCTGTTGGAGTAGGATAAGTATAGGAATTTCTTAAGAATGTGTACTGAAAAGCAAAAAAAAAAAAAAAGGAGTGTCCTGGTGGTGTAGTGGCTTAAGGCTTTGTGGCTGGCGATGTCAGCGCTGCAGCCTAGATTCGATTCCCAGCCAGGGAACTACCCACATACCAAAAAAAAAAAAAAATGGTATGTTCAAGTTTGTACTGGGCTCACACAAACTTTCTTATTTTTGGGTACTCTGTATTTTGCAATTTTTCCCTCCTGGGAATAGTTTTAAAATATACTTCTACAGCAGAAGACATTCCTCTCTGAAGAGATCAGATTAGCATCATAAATAAATACATTAGTAGAATATTCTCAGTACCTCACCCCACCTTCAGGTGGTACTATGTTTAAACCCTTTCAAATTGATTGCTAGATACGAATGTCAAAATCAAATGGCTAGATCAACCATAAACCCAGATAGATCAAAATGTGAAGAAAAACAATAAAAAAAGCAAGTACAATATAATAATGTCTAACATTTATTCAGCGCTTGTGCCAAGAACTTTTCTAAGCACTTTATGATATTTATTCATTTAATTTTCACAATAACCCAATGAGATATGAACTATTACTATTGCCATTTTAGGAGAAATGAACATAGAAAGTTAAAGTATTTGAAAATAAAGTGAAAGTATAAAAATAGATCACAATAAAAAAATGAATGAATGAATGAAGTATAAAATTTCCTAGAAAGAATAAACTCTTTTGGTTGTTATTCCTTTCCATTTGTATGTAAACTCCAAAACATTGTGAGAAAGAAAAGAAGAGGAATAAGTATCACCTGGAAGGATTGGAACATGTAGATGTCATGGGACCTTTTTAAAAAAGAGCTTTATTCTGATTTACCTAAATTAAAAACTTTTATACTCTCTTAAAATGTATTTTAGAACGATCAAAATTCCAAAGAAAAAAGTTAGTATAAATTCTAGAAATTATTTATTTAATATTTATTTAACCATTCTATTATCTTCACCCTGAGAAATATGGTAAAAATGATTTATTTTGATAATAGATACATTTGCTCAGGTATTTTGAAAGTTGCCACAATTCATGAAATATTTTCTTAAGAACAATCTAGGAGTTTCCTGGTGGTGTAGCAGCTAAGGCTTCGGCGCTGTCAACACTGCGGCCTGGGTTTGATTCCCAGCCAGGGAACTACCCCAATATATATGTGAAAGAAAAAAAAAAGAATGATCTAGCATGATTTTCCTGTACAACTCTTTATTTGTAATGTAACTAGAATCTGAAGATTTTCAAATGAATAATTTACAAACCACTTTTTACATAAAAATGAAGTGAAAAATATCACATAACTATATGGGCCATTATAATAATAATTTCAGTAATTCTAATCCTTTATAAATGAAGCTATATGCCATTTATCCTTCTCTACAAGTTCCTGTTATAGTAATTGTTCAATTGCACAGAAGTATATAAAAATTTTCTTTGTACATACATACATTCATTCTTTCTCCCTCACACTTGGAGAAAATTGGAGGGAAAATAACTGGGGGTTGCTCATGGAATTCAAGAAGACGAATGAAAATTCTCTTCTCATTCAACACTTTCTAAAAAGCAAAAACAAAAAAACAAACCTCCATGATACATTTGGAGGTTGCAAAGGTGCTTCTTTAGAAATCTCCAAATCTTGGACACTTACTGTTTTTTTCTAGTTGGGTAATGGAATCTGCTGGAAATTAAATAGTAGTAGTTGTTTATAAGAAAATTGCCTGGTAAAATTATCATTTATCAGTATCTACTAGTTGCCATATGTTTTATATACATAGACAGCCATAAAGAAGTTAGAAATAGGCCAAAGCAAATTCAAATTTCTAAATTTTGAATTTTAATAAAATAAAAATCTTAAATTAAAAAAATATATAAAATAAATACAGCGAAATTTGGGTTGTGCCATAACATCATGAAAACAGAAACTGTATGACAGTATAAATTCAAACTCAAGTGATTTTTTTTCCTGATTTATCCAGATAACTATTTTGCAACATGTTTCTCCCCCCCATAGAGGTCCAGACTATTGAACATACTCTGTAAAAAGTATTTTAATGTGTTTTAATATTTTAAAAATTTTAACCTATTTTGAGGTCCATGGAAACTGAAGCATTTGAAAATATTTCTTAAGTCTTTCCTATGTAAATCAAATTATACCGAAGGACACGTTGAAAGTAGTTTGCCTGATAATTCAACTCTAGGTTTTGTGTAGAACCTAAATATAATTTCTGTGGTCATCACTCATGCACTACACAGACTTTCTTTACAGATTATGTTTACACCATGATAAGTAATACTTATCAATACTTCTTTCTTTACTGGATAAAAATAAGAGTCCCTAGCAAGGGATTTGCAGTGAATGTGGGAAAAGAAGGAGAGCACAGGATAAGCAAATAAAATGGACAAAGGTGGGTGAAGATGAGGCAGAGTGGCAGCACTAAACTTGGGCCACCACAGTGGCTGGCAGGGTGGCTAGGGGTGTGCAGTGCTGGCTTTGCAGGAACAATATGCTACCCAGGAGGTTGAGTCAAACCAAGTCCACAGACTTGCCAGACTGAGAAATTAGAAAAGAGTGCCAGGTTGGCCTTTAGAGGCAGTAGAGGAGGAGATAGTGACGATTATAGCCTTAATTACTGAGGTGGCAATTTGCACTTTTCCAGGCAAAAGTATCATCTTTAAGATAAACCAATAGATTCAACCCAAGGAAGCTATGGAGAAGGAAGAAGGTGTTCTTATGCATGGCACGAGTGTAAACAGTTACAGTTTCTTCCTACCTCACCAGGATACAAATCACTCCATTTTGTGCAAAGGTTTCAGTTTTATGATTGGAAAGAAAGTGAGCCAGAGAACAAAAAACCCGTGCCACACACAGATTAGTTAAGCGTTTTGGAGAGCCTCCAAGGCCCTGCGCTTATTACAGCGTTTTCAAAATTCAAGGTGGTTCAAAAGGACCTTAGTTTTCCGAGGAATTTATGCTTCCACTGCTACAGCTAGAAAAGACTGGAGACAATTCAATGGAGTTCATCACTCAATTGTGTCAGGGGACTTTTTCCAGTTCTGATGCTCAAAAAAGATACAAAAAACACAAAGCCTAGTCCTCAAAATAAGCCTAAGCAGCAAGGACGCAGTTGAAAGTTCACACAGCTCCTGATCATCATTCTATCAGGAGTTCACCTATCCCCCGACACCTCATTGAGAATGTAGGCTGTAGCCTGTTTAGCTCTCAGCCTCCTACTATTCCTGTTAAGCAGCTGTGCAGGGCCACCTAGTCCCTCTGACTCAACACCCAAATCAGGAGATGTGAATGCCCTTCCATAGCCTGGGACTAAGAAGAGAAGAGCAGGACTTGCCTTCTCTCTACACTGAGGCCCTCCAGAGAGAACCCAAAAGACTGGAGGCAGTCCTGAGACCAATGGGACTAGTCTCTGCCTTTAGAGACGCAGAACTGGGGACAGGGGCAGGTGTTATTTCTCCCTTCTGGTTTTTCTCACAAGTGAATGTGTGAGGTGGGGAGAATGTTTTTAGGCATTTAAGCTTGAGTGAGAGGGAAAAATCTGCAATCATATTTCTTATGAGGTCAGGGTGGCTAAGGGAAGCAAAAAGGACCGCTAAAGGGACCTAAAGGGACAGAAAAAGGATGAGTGAAGGAAGACAGAATACATGGGGCTTCAAAAGTAAACTTTGCTGGAATCTACAGAGGGAAGTAGAATCATATGCAGATCTGAGAAGGTATCTGGCAGAATGTCATAATGGTTCTTGGTAGGAGGGCATGAGAGAATTTGCTTTTATTAGCCCCAGTGAACATCAAATCCCCAAGGTCTTGTGTGAAAACACAAACTTCTTTAGTTTTTGAAGACTGCAGCCAAACAACTTATAATGTGGAATTAACTGGCATATGGAAAAACATGTAAGGTTTACTTGAGAGACAAAAACACCTTCATTTATGAATTTCACATCTGGAATATTCCATATTCCAAATAATTCCATATTCCAAATTCTGCTCCTGCAGGAGATATAGGGCTCTGTAGTAATTGCAATGGAGAGAGATACATTTAAGTTGTACAAAACAAACAAATAAATAAATGAGTTTCACAGTATCAAACAGTATTTTTTAAAATGTTGCACATGTTTTTTTAAAAATTGAAGTTGCAAAATGGGACAGTGAAAAATGTCTGCAATCAGGAGGTCTAGACTCTCCAAGTTCTGTCCTTAATACACAGGTAGAGCTCTTCATCATCCATGAAGTTATTGAAGTGTTAAAACATTCCTAAGCTCCTTTCTGGCTTAATAGCAACTCTTAACTTCTGTTAAAAATTAGAACAGATAAATAGAAGTACAGATTTTTTTTTAAAATTAGGGATTTTGTGAATGTGCTTTCTCCATACTTATTCAGGTATCCATTCATTTGAGTTCCGCCATGTGACATGTACTGAGATGGGGCTGGAGATACAGTAATGAGAAAAACCTTTTACTTCCCTAGACAGAAAGGAACCAAATGATAAAATGTTTTCTTCAGATAAGATTTTTCCTATAATTAGCTCTACAGTAGCTTCTAAGTAATCACACAGAGTTTCATAAATTTAACATGATGTCATTAATTTAGTTGCATTGTTGGGTTTTTCATACCAAGGAGTTGTTTTCATTGAATGACGCTGGAAGAAGTATTTGAAGACTTTTCATAGTCACTTGGTTAAAAACATTTATTGATAATCTACTCATCCTAGATTCTGTTGCAGGTAGTGAAACCTTGGTAGAAAACAAGTCAGCCAGAGGTCATGCCTTCAAAGACTCATACTCTTGGTCTATAAAAATAAAAGAAATTTCAAGTGGCATGCATTTATGCAATTTAAACTTCATTAGCATGCCAGTCAATCCCCTTGACTTCAGATGCTTTTTTTTTTTTCCTTTCAATTTCAGGACTATATTTGCTTATTGAAGCAATTTGAGACAAACTGCTACTTTTTCTAGCAATGCTGCTAGAGTGTCAATTTTATTTTATTTTATTATTTTGTGTGTGTGTGTGTGTGTGTGTGTGTGTGTGTAATTGCATGAATATTTTCCCCCGATATTTTGTTTTTCTTTTTTTTTATTCATTTTTATTGTTAGACTTATTGGGGTGACATCTGTTAGCAAGGATTACATAGGTCTCAGGCATACAATTCTACAGTGCATTGTCAACTTGATGTATAATAAGTTCACCACCTAATGTGACTTCTCTTTCCATCACCTTATATTTAGCTCCCCCCCCCCGAGTGTCAATTTTAAAAAACAAATGTGACCATGTCACATTTTCTTCTCCTCTCCAGCTCCCTGACCCTCCCTTCCACTTCAAAAAATTTCTTTAGCGGCTCCCTATTACCTCACAAAAAAAGAAGCCCCAACTTCCTAGTACATCAAGCAAGGCCCTTGGTGACTGTGCTTGCCTCCCCCAGTCTTGCTCATGCTCTGAGACTTGCAGTTGCACACTGTCTGCTCAGGCCACACTGATTGCCATTTCCCAGAATAACTGAATCTCAGCTCTGGGTCTTTACATGTGCTGCTTCCTCCAAGCTGCTCTTTTATCCCCTTTCTCCCTCCAGTGCCTTCACTGATCCCCTGGACTTGGGTTTATCCATGATCCCCACAGTTCCTGTGCCTACATTCATTCTGGAACTTGCAATATAATGGCCCACTTACACATCCATCTCCTGACTACAGCGGAACATTTCAGGATGGTATACAGGGCTGAATATGTAGACAACCTTAATAAAAGATGTTTTGAGTGAATAAATGAATTTATGAGCACACATCTACAGATGACATTCCAAGCAGGGAGAACAACATGAGAGAAGACAAGCAGTGAATTAGGGACTCTAAAAGAAATTCAGAATGACTGAAAAACATAGTTGAAGAAAGTGAATGGCTAAAGATGGAACAAAAGAGAGAAATAAGGCCTGATGTAGCCACTTTGACAATTTAAACTTTATTCTGAGGATAATAGTCATTACAGGATTTTAGGAAAGGGAGCATGTTAGAAAGAACATTGTGAAGCATACATTTGAAGCAAGCAAGACTGGGGACAAGGAGATACGTTAGAGAAAACCAGGGAAGAGCTGGTGATGGCCTGAACTAATGTAGCAGCTTTGAGTATGGCAGGAAGTGAAAAGACTCAAGAAATGTTAATAGGGTAGAATTGTCAGAACTTGGTGGTTCCTTGGTTGTATATCTTTCTTTCTCAACTGAATTATAAACTTCTGAAGAGCGGGAACGCTGCAATGTATGTCTTTGTATTCCATGAAGTTACCTATGGTGCCTACCTGTAGATTAGGTGTTCAATAAATATTTGTTGATATTTAATAGATGAATAAATGAATAAAAGTTTAAAGCTATACAGAAGGCAGAGCTAATAAATCCTTACTGTTCAAAACAAAACAAAACAAACACAAAACACATAATTTAGACTTACAAAATTCTCAAAGCAATATTCATTTAAGTAGTCACCTTATGCCTGAAAGAGGGCAGAAAAGGCTCTATTGGTGGGGTGTTCCTGTTGTCAAAAAAGGCAAATATAGGGAGTTCCCTGATGGTGTAGTGGCTTAAGGCTTCGGCGTTAGCGCTGTCGGCGCTGCGGCCTGGGTTCGATTCCCAGTCAGGGAGCTACCCACATACTAAAAAGCAAAAAAAACAAAAAAAAAAACAAAAAAAAAAACAAAAAAGGCAAATATAATTAACATAAAATTTCCTATTACTCTTTGGAAGGAGAGACTCTTATTTTACACACATATTTTTTATTAGTTTCAGTTCAAAACAACATAGTGATTAGACATTTATATACTTCACAAAGTGATAATTCCAGTAAGTCTATTACCCATCTGATACTGTATATAATTATTATAATATTATTGACTGTATTCCCTAGGATACTCTTATTTTAAAGCAAATACTTAAAAAGATCTCATTTTACACAAGCTGTACAAAGAGAAAAGTCTGTGCAACCAGCCACTTAGAATCATATCACATAGAGATTTCTTATCCTAAGCAATGTAAAAGTGTATTGTATACTATTATATGTTACATCTATTTGAAGAAATCTTGTCACTTAGAATGTCGGAAATGTCAGAAACAATGCTCTGTGCTTTCCATAGAGGAAAATCCTGTATACTTTTCAGATTCCCTCTGAAAATCTCATAATTCATAAAATATTAAACTATGATTCATGAAGTTATAGGGCAAACTAACCCACAAAAAGATGTGTCAGAGATGGCAGAGGAGGTCATTATAATTAATAAATAGCCATTTATTAGATATCAGCAATAACCTAAACAGTTAACATACTAAGTACATTTAGCCTATATACGAAAAGCTTTGATTTATTCTTCACCATTTACTTATTTGCACAATCAAAGAAGTGATGACAAAAATTTAAATTTCATGGAGTTCCCTGATGGTGCAGTGGCTTAAGCCTTCGGCGCTGGCGCTGTCAGCACTGTGGCCTGGGTTCGATTCCCGGTCAGGGAGCTACCCACATACCAAAAAGCAAAAAAAAAAAAAAAAAAAATTTTAAATTTCAAAGTTCAGTATCCTATCAAAAATATTTTCAAATAAAGTCTTAATTAATCATATATACAAATAAGAAACAAAGTCAAGGAGTTCCCTGGTGGTGTAGTGGCTAGGCTTCAGCACTGTCAACACTGTGGCCTGGGCTCAATTCCCAGCAAGGGAACTATCCACATATAAAAATAAAAAATAAATAAAAAATAAGTCAGGAAGGCTAATTCATCTTTTCTATTTGAGTAACTCTCAGTGATAAACTGGGATGCACAGATTTTTTTTAAATCCCCCCAGGCCAAGAGCCCTTAGAAGAAACTGAAAGCTTCAGTAAACCTTTCAACTTCCCACCAAAGACCCCCGACCTGGGGGGAAACCAGAGTAAAAATATGGAACGCTTTATGAATTTGTGTGTCATCCTTGCGAAGGGGCCATGCTAATCTCTGTATCGTTCCAATTTTAGTATATGTGCTGCTGAAGTGAGCACTTATTTTTTAAAACATGAAAATAATCTACCACACAATATTAAGTGAAAAAGCATTGCAAAACCTGATTCGCAGATATGAAACTAACAGATTCAGTTTTCCAAAATTGGAACATATCACAGTACATATTTTACCTACAAAACTGAACCTAAAAATGCATCAGTCCAACTTAATGTGCTTGAAAATATTGAAAAGCATGACCAGGACCAAAGATGGGAATATTAATAGTTTGAACTATGATGTTCAAATTTTTAACTGAAAAATAATGTGACCTTAAATTTTTGTCTACTTCTAATTCTAGGGTGTTTTTTTTCCTTCAACTTTTAGTTGGTCAAGTTTTGTTTTGTTTTTTTTAATGTGGGTAGTTCCCTGGCTGGGAATCGAACCCAAGCTGTGGTGTTAACAGCGCTGAAGCCTTAGCCACTGCACCACCAGGGAACTCCCCTGCTCAAGGTTTTTTTGTTGTCATTTGTTGTTGTTGTTGTTGTTGTTTTTGTATGTGGGTAGTTCCCTGACTGGGAATCGAACCCAGGCCACAGTGTTGACAGTGCCAGTGCCGAAGCCTTAAGCCACTACACCACCAGGGAACTCCCCTGGTCAAGTTTTTATTTTTTTATTTTTTTGGTATGTGGGTAGCTCCCTGACTGGGAATTGAACCCAGGCCTCAGCACTGACAGCGCCAGCGCCGAAGCCTTAAGCCACTACACCATCAGGGAACTCCCTGGTCAAGTTTTTAAACAGTTGAAATTTAAATGGTCTTTCTCAAATTTCTTACAATTTAATTAATTGGTAAAAAGAACTTAAGGATTAATCACTTCAGTATTGTTACTTTTGATAAATAAAATATATCAACCATATTTTAGGTTAGTGGGCTCAAAGACAGTAGTTCTATGAAACATTACTTACCTTTACAGTGATGGAATCTGATATTTTCTGCTCCATTTTATTCTACTTAATTTTTAAAAGAACCTCCTAAGTGATAGGCTATGGCCTGCTCCTTGAAAACCTCAGATTTAGTCATCTCATATTTAAGACTCTATCTTAGATTGTTAGGGGCCACTTCTAGATAGGGAAGTGAGGTCAGTCTTTTCATAATTTTTGGAGGCCTTGCATATGCAAGGCCCCCACACACACAAAAAGTAAGACTCTAAGTGTGAATGTCTGATTTCAAATCCCAGGTCCACAAGCTCCTAGCTCTGTGATTTTGTGCAAGTTCCCTATCCTTTTTATGACCCAGCCTCCCCATCTGTAAAAAGAGGATAACAGGACATACTTCCTAGGGACGTTGTGAGAATTGGTAATTATACATGTAGTACTTGCAAAGCTTGTATAAAAGTGCCTACCACATGGTAAGCACTCCATACATATTAATTATCATCATCATCATTATTATTAATCACTCACCATGTGTTTTCTGAATGCCTGTGTATACAGTTCATGGTAGTATGCACTCTCAGGCATTCCAAAGATACACTGCTTTCATCATGACTTACCTGTTATTTGATTGATAAATTGTAACCATGACCAATTGGCTTTCATATATTAGTGAGATATAATGGTTGTTACTTCAGCAAAATGAAGTGTTTCCCTAGGTTTAAAAACAAAGGAAAAAAATATTCAACTTCTATATAATTACCAAATAGCTACCACTGAGAGTCAAAGAATAATTTTGTCACAGAGGGTGTTTGCTTATCAATCTTATCAATTCTCTCTGAAAGGATATTTCAACATTCGAGATTCATTTGCAGATGATATTTACAGTCTCTCCCTCTGGTGAGAAAATACGTTTTAATAAGACATTTAAAATCTTTTTTTTTTTTTTTTGCTTTTTGGTATGTGGGTAGCTCCCTGACTGGAAATTGAACCCAGGCCGCAGTGCTGACAGCACCAACGCCCGAAGCCTTAAGCCGCTACACCATCAGGGAACTCCCTCAAGCTCTTTATAAGATGAAGAACAGAATAAAAGTAATTCCAGAGTTTTAAATTGTGCATTAGTGTTATTTTTATTTTGGCAAAACAGAATCTGCTGTTACATCATTTGAATTCTATTAACTTTGGCCCAAGTGTACTACATAGCTATTATTAGAATAGAAATTCACTAATAACATTACAATTCCAAGAGCACCACTTTCTGAACTGTTACCCAAACTGATTTCTAGGTGATTATGGCAGCCAGATGGTTACTGTAAAAATCACAGAAATTAATATAGAAACCAACTTTATTCTGATATTCCTTAGTTTCCATATTTGGTTTTGCTCCTCTGCCAAAACTGTACATTTGCTTACTTGTATTTTTCTTGTAAAGTTATTTTAGGCTTCTCCTAAGTACAATATGTGATGTGGTAGTAGGTAGTGGTATTGAGCAGTTGGGTAAAGTATAATGAAAGCCTGTGGGCAGATGGAGAGGTCTCCCTAGTGTCAAGATTTTATTACCTTCTATAGTAAAATTGTATCAACAGGTAATATAACTTATTTGTAGAGGTAACCACCCTAAAAATGGTTAATAATCTGTAGTTTGAAGAGATCTGTGAATTCCTAGATCTGAAGTAAATAAGGGTCTGGTCTCAGAGAAATGTAAAAGAATATGCAAACCAAGTAAATCTGTATTAGAGTCTACTTGAGTATAATTTGTGATGAATTGTTTTTTGGGATTATCTATTCATTCATTTAACACTTAGTCACCATCATTATCCTCAACAATTATAAAATCCTCCTAACCTTTCAAGAGCAGCCAGAAAGATTTTAAGAAATGCAAATCTAATCAATTCTTTATCCTGTCTAAAATCCTTCTATGGAGACCTATTGTTCTTTTTATTAAATAATTTTTTTTATTTTTCACTTACAGTTAACATACAATGTATAGCTTCAGATGTATAACAGTGATTAGACATGTGCATAATTTATGAAGTGATTAACCTGATAAATCTAGTACTCATCTGATACCACACAGTTATTACAATATTATTGACTATATTCCCTATGTTGTATTTTACATCCTCATGACTGTTTTTATAACTGGCAATGTATACTTCTTAATCCTTTCACCTTTTTCACCCATTTCCCCACAAGTATCATGTACGTAAGTGTTAGGTTTCATTAACTCTCCCTCTAGGGCCACTGTAGAGGTTTTTCTCTTCCTCACTCCCTAAGAGTCTGCTGGCCTGTTGGCTCCCCAAGGGCATAAAACCCTTTCCTCTGGGAAGGGCAGTTCCCTTTTGCTACAACTCTTTCCTCATAATCTTGGGAAAAGTAATTCTATTTATCTTCAGTTCTCCCTTTTTTTAAAAAAGGGAGAGCACAAACACAGTCCCCCACTACTACAAATTACACAGTTGAGTTTCCCACATTTGGGGAAATCACAGGGGTCAGCACATCCAGACTGCAATGGATAAGCCTCGCCCTGGGAAAACCACCTTCGTGATCATGGTAACTCGCCTGTCAGGTAAGTATTCAGGTCTCCCTTTAATTTTCCTTGTTTGTTTTATATGTGGGTAGTTCCCTGGCCGGGAATCGAACCCAGGGCCGCAGCACTGACAGTGCCAGCGCCTAAGTCTTAAACCACTACACCACCAGGGAACTCCCATTTTTCTTTAAAAGTCAGTTCTTGGGAGTTCCCTGGTGGTGTAGTGGCTTAAGGCTTTGACGGTATCAACGCTGCGGCTTGGGTTCGATTCCCAGCCAGGGAAATACCCACATTTAAAATAAAAAAGAGGAGTTCCCTGATGGTGTAGTGGCTTAAGGCTTCGACGCTGGTGCTGTCAGCGCTGTGGCCTGGGTTCAATTCCCAGTCAGGGAGCTACCCACATACCAAAAAGTAAAAAAAAAAAAAAAAAAAAGTCAGTTCTTAAGGGAGACTCTCAGATTAGCCCTTCCCTACAGGATCCAATCATCTTTAAATACTGTTTCTCACTCAGACCACTGAATTCAAGTATCTTTTTGTCTGTCTCTTCTGCTTGAGTGTCAACAGAATATATCTCTTCAATGCTCAGCAGAAAGCAAAGTACCTGGCCAAACAGTAGATCTTTGTTGAATAAAGGAGTACACATTTATTGTGTACCCACCATGCCTTCTACTACATGCCAAGCAATGTGTTGGGCACTGGGGGGACACAGCTGAGTAAGACAGGGATAAGACTTGCAAAACAACTGCTACCACAGAGCCTAAGAACTTTGAAAGGAAGTGGGTACTAGGTGCCTTGGAAAGTGGGAGGAACAAGTACTAACTCTCAGAAAACATGAAAACATGCCAGACTCTGGACTAAAACCTGTACATTATCTCCCTCATTCAATCCTCATGACAACCTCATGTGGTGATTAAGGATCTTGCCTAAAGCCATACCCAGTATTTCAATCCAGTTTATCTATGTCTTCTGTCTCTAAAGTAGAAGGCTATACATAGATACACAACAGCTGACACAATGAGTCCCTGTGAATATGTCCAGAGACTTAACCATGTCCTGTTAGCAATTTTAAAAAGGGTCCAAAATAGCCAAGTTAAAAATTAATTTAAATTTTTAAAATGTTCAGTTACTCATTTATATGTTTTTCACCATTTCTTTCCCCAATAGCAAATGCATTCTCACAATTTGAACGTTTTAAAAAAAATAAGCAAGTTCAATTACATTTTTCCAGTCCTGTTTCTCATTGGCTCACACTCACACTACCAAAGGTAATAATAATTCCTGTTATAAGTACTTTGTGCATTATTCTAGAATTTCTTTATGAATTACAAATAAAGACATTTTTATTTTGCTCCCTTTTCCCCCACAAAAGTTAGCATACCCAAACCATACACACTATTTTGCACCTTGTTTCTTTCAGTTAATGATTTTGAAGATGTTTCTGTATCATTAGCTCATCATTCTTTCTTGGCAGCATAGTATTCCATTTCATGAATATATTACAATTTATTTAACTAGTTCATTATTGATAGGCATGTGGATTGTTTCCAATTTTTTTGCTATTACAAACAATGCTGCAGTGAATAACCTTGTACATAGGCCAATTAACATGTGTGCAGGTATATCCGAAGGATAAATTTCTAGGAGTGGCATTGCTGGGCCAAAGACTATATGCATTTGTAATTTTGATAGGTAATGCCAAATTGTCCTCTTTTTTTTTTTTTACGGTCCCACCAGCAGTGAATGAGAGCCCCTGTTTTCTCACAGTCTCTCAACACACAGTGTTAACAAAATTCTGGTTATTTGCCAAGTGAGGTTGAAAATTATTTTTAGTGTTTCAAAGTTTGTATTTCCTTCTCTCTGAACTATCTACTCACAATCTTTGTCCATTCTTCTCTTGTTGGTCTTTTTCTCTGTGTTTGGTAGGAGTTTTTTCTATATAAGGAAGATTAACTTCTGCTTCTGATGTAATTTGAAGCCACTTTCCTATAATATTGTATTAAAAGTTCTAACAAAAGTCATATTAGATAAGATATAAAAATATTCAAACACAAAAGGCAAATTATTATTATTTGATCATGGCTAAATAGCTGGATATCTTTATTTATTTTTATTTTTAATTTTTGGTGGTTCCTTGGCTGGGAATAGATAACTTTAAAAAGGATTTAAATTAATAAAGTTAATTGAATACCTCTAGTATTCAATTCTAGTGCTGGGCCAAGAAGAAGATAGGAGATTACACACATTAAGACCATTTCTATATACTAGCAATAAAAAAATATGATGGGAGTTCCCTGGTGGTGTAGTGGCTAAGCCTTCGGCACTGTCAACTGCGGCCTGGGTTCATTTCCCAGCCAGGGAACTTACCCACATAAAAAAAAAAAAGAAAGAAAGAAAGAAAGAAAGAAAATATGATGAAAAAGAGACTTTGTTCACAATAACTACAAAAAAAAAAAAAAAAAAAAGGTGCCTAAAAGTAATTTTGACAAGGAAAGAGAATGACCTATATGAAGAAAAATATAAAATGTTATTCAGGGAGTTCCCTGATGGTGCAGTGGCTTAAGGCTTTGGCGCTGGCACTGTCAGTGCTGCAGCCTGGGTTCGGTTACCAGCCAGGGAGCTACCCACATACAAAAAAAAAAAAAAAAGAAAGAAAAAAAAAATGTTATTCAAGTCCTCTTTTAATAAAATGGAAAAACAGGCCAAGTTATTGGTAATAAAATTACATTATTTAAAAAAGGTCACTTACCAAATTATTTTATAGGTTTAATTAAAAAATACAAAATAATTTCACATTTCAGAAAAATTTAAAATCATGAATGTGCACATATGCATAATTTAATTCCAAAAAGGAGAGTCATGAGGATAGATTTCACTCAGGTGTTAACATATATTATAAAGCAATAATAATTTAAAAAGTGTAGTGTAAGTGAAGATTAAACAGATGAATCAGTAGCACAGATATATACCCAATTATAAATAAGAAGATGATATATATGAGTAATAACAAGAGGAAACCAACATAATTGGGAAAAATTTATAATTCTAATAAGAACTAATGCTTAGGTAATGTATACTCTCTACCTGGCACTCTTCTAAATTCCTTATGTATGTCAATTTAATTAATCCTTGTTTCAATCTTATGAGATAGATGCTACTTAACTGATGAGGAAACTGAGGCACAAGGAGACTAAATAACTTATTCAAGGTCACACATATAGCCAGAAGTGACACAGCAGGGCTTAAACCCAGGCAGTTTGGCTCCAGAGTCTTTGATCTTAACATTTGCAATTAGGATAACAAATTGCCAATTTGTAAAGAGCAAAAAAGAATACAGGCAAAAAAACTGTAATAATGTATATTTGAAATTGCACTATAGTATGTCAGAAAGCCTCTCTCCTGTAATTCCTTGGCTGTACTTTCTACATTTCTGTGTTGTTTGAAGTCTTTTATAATTATAAATGCTTTTATTATAATTTAATATAATATATGGTAATATTATATATTTTATAGTAAATATAAAGAAAAAATATAAATGAGAAAATTTGATTTTTTAATCATCTGTGATTATGCATACATTATTTCTTAGCTTGTTTATTCAGTTGAAATAATAAATTATCGATTCTTCTCATTTCTTTTTTGGGCATTGATGCTCTACCTTCCTTAAAAATACATTTATTAATCTACTACTGTTCACCCTGAGTAAAAATGGACAAGATAAGTCCTATAAATGCCCCTATTTGGGGCAGTGTAGATGTAAATTCTCAGCCATAATGAAAGTTATTAAAAACAGCAATAGAATTGAATAAAGGCTGTCAAGAAAAAAAATAGAATAAGCTAGTTAATTTAAACTATTATGTAAACTATGTATAAACTATTCTAGGGAGTTCTCTGGTGGTGTAGTGGCTTAAGGCTCCGGTGCTATCAGTGCTGCAGCCTGGGTTCGACTCCCATCTAGAGAGCTACCCACATACAAAAAAAAAGGAAAAAAAAAAAACTATTCTACTAAACTGAAAGTCTATTTATCAGCAACTTTTATTTATTTTTAATTTTTACATATATTCCTCATACACCTCTGCCACTCCTATTTTCCCATAAGAATATGTAGCAAGTCATTTACAAAACTGAAATAGTAGCTCCAACCAATCACTAACATCCTTATAGTTTTGTTAAGTACCTCAGGTGTGGGTTGTTGACATCTGAAATGAAAAAGATACTCAGGACATTTATTTGATTGTGGAAATTTTTAATAAATGAGGAAATATTTAGGACATCAAATTCATATTTTTAAGTCTCTAAAAACAGTATCTGACTGCTAAAACATTCAATAATTCAGTAGAGGAAATGATAAAAGACCCATTGAAAAATGATGTCTTAACCTCCATCACATCAGAAAGACAGAATGCTCTAGATGCTGAATATGTTAGGTTTTGATCACAGTCAGTCCCTTTGAAGAAAGCCTTATGGTGACAGGTTCATCTCTTTGATTTTTACTTATATCAGAAAACAGTGGAGTTTTAAAAGCAAACTTTTGTGAGAAAAAGAAAAAGTAACAGAACACTAAGTTGTTCATTGGGTTTATGCCTACTTTGAATGCTATAACTCCTTACATTAAGAGGAGGTGGGCAGAGGTTACAGACAGAGCACTGACGGTGGAACCAGAGAAAGTATAACCTAACTGTGTCATTAATCAGTGTATGTCTTTTAAATTGTCATGTCCCCGCCTTTGAGCCCCAAATTCCTCCACTGTGAATTAAGGCTGTCCTACATGGGATCACTTAGAGGGACAACTGAGCTAGTGTATGTGAAAATAACTTTAAAAAGATAAAGTGCTTGACATTTGTCTCATATTATGTTTAAGGCCTTCTTGTCGATATTGTTTTCAAGACACTATGTGACTGAAAAAGTTGCTTTGTGACCACCCTCTCCTGTCATTACCCTACTCAAATTCTGATCTTTATCCTGAGCTACTCACTGCTCCCTGAGTAACATTCTAGGCTTTCTCTCTCCTTACCTTTTGGCATAGTAAATAACTTCTTTATCTTAAAACATTTACCCACAGACTTCTAGAAAATCATTCATGCCTGATTTTCCTCCTATTTTAGTTTTCTTTGCTGGATCTTTCTCTTTCTCCAGACCTCTAAATATTGGAATTTCCCAGCTCACTTCTACAACTTCTAACTCTATATTCTCTTCCTTAGTGATCTCATCAAAGTCATAGGCTGATGAATGCTAGGCTCTACATGACTTTCCTTGCATATCTCTCTGATTTAATCTCCTGCTACTCACTCACTCACTCACTCACTCATTCATTCACTCATTCACTCGCTCAGTTCTAGCTTCACAGGCCACCTCAGGGCCTTTGCACTCGTTGCTCTTCCTTCCACAGTTGCTCCCTTACTTCACTCAAGTCTCTGCTTAAACATCATCTGCTTTTTGAGTCCTTTCCTTGACCATCCTATCTAAAATGTCACACATCACTCCAGGTCCTTTCTTATCCCTTAATCTTTCTTGTCATGTATACATTTAGTTCTTTACTTGCTTATTATCTCTCTCCACAGAATGGCACAGAATTTTCTGTCTTGTTCACTACCATGTTTCCAGAACCTACTGACTGGCATGAAGTAAGCACTGTAAATGTTGGAATAAATGCATAAATGAATGAACGCTGCTTCCGATGACTGGAATACCATTCATATGCCTAATTCTAATTCATCCTTAAAAAGCAACCTAGATATTAACCCCTTTGAGTAGCTTTTTTTGTTTGTTTGTTTGTTTGTTTATGTGGGTAGTTCCCTGGCTGGGAATCGAACCCAGGCCACAGCATTGACAGTGCCAAAGCCTTAGCCACTACACCACCAGGGAACTCCTGAGTAGCCTTTCTTGATTAACCAAGCTGGTTTAGTTTGTCCACCTCTGTGTGTTCGTGATACCTTCTAGGTATGTTAAATCCACTGGAACATGTTTGTTTACTTGTCCGCTCTCCCACCTTACTGCTTATGTTTTGTTGTTGTAATTCAAGGGCATAGCAAATATCTTGCTGGGAATGGAATTGTGCTCAGTAAATGTTTTGAGAAAAGTGATGACTGATTAAATGATGAATGAATAAACTTGGAATTTCAATTACTATTTTTGTTAAGCACCAATTATCATGTTTGAATTCATAGTTTTTACTTCAGAACATATTTCTAAATGAAATTCTGTTTAGCTAAGATGGAGACACCTGCATTAGATATTTAACTCAATAGAAAATAGAGGGTTGATAGAAGAAGGAGGGTGATTTCATATATATTCATTCAATTCACTCATTCATTCAAGAAATATTTACTAAGTGCCTTCTATATGCCATGCAGTGTGTTAAGCACTGCATATGTAGTTATGAATAAGTCAAACTTCCTGTCCTCATAGAATTTTGTTGCTATTGCCAAAATAGAATTATGTGTCCTAATAGTTTGTTTCATGCAGAGCATATAGCTTGATTCAATTTAATTTTTTATTTGACACATACATTTAGATCTCAAGTTTAAAATATTTTTATTTAACGGGGGGTTCCCTGGTGGTGTGGTAGCTAGGCTTCAGTGCTCTCAATGCCACGGCCTGGGTTCAATTCTCAGCCAGGGAACCACCAAAAAAATTTTTTATTTAAACATTTTTTTACTAATATAAAAATATTTATGTATTATATATAGAGAAAGTAAATATTATAAAATGGCAACAATTGGTGACTTTATATGTAAGGTACATGGCTGTTCATTGTACAATTCTTGCAACTTTTCTGTAAATTTGAAAATTTTTAAAATAAAAAATTGGAAGATAAAGTGCATATTTATTTGTATTTTAATCTTATTAATTTTTAATTGTTCAAAAATGATGTAATAACACACACACACACACACACACACACACACACACCCCACATCATATATTTGTTTCTATAGTTTCTTTCCAGCACAGGATGCTGTTTAATAGTCATTTTAATTTTTATTTTCCTGGCTACTATTTTCATTTATTTGTTAACTAATTGGATTCCTCTTCTGTAGATTGCCTGTTCATATTCTTTGCCCCCTTTGCCCTTTATTTGCTTGTCTTTCTCTTATCAGTTTGTAATAATATTAATTTTTTGTCTGTCATATGGATTGCAGATATTTTTAGCAGTCTTGATTTTGATTATGGATTTTATGCCTTGTCATTGTCTTTTGTGTAGCCATATATAACTATCTTTTTCTTTTGGGGCTTCTGACTTTCCCAGGTTGCTTAGGCTTTTCTGACTATAAGTTTATATAAATTTTTCCTACATTTTCTTCTAATTATATATTGTAACTTTTTATATCTAAATCTTTGATCTGTGTGGAATATATTTTAGCACTTGGAATATAGGAGGTAGAGGTCTAGTTTTATTTTCTAACAACCATTAAATAAGAAGACAAGACAGACAGAAAACTTACATTAGCCCTAAAAATACAGAAAATTAGTTCTACCTGCTTCTTTCCCACAGCTGGGGAGACCTGTTTTTGGGATTTCCGAAGTGCAATCTCCTTTGGTGGGTCTTGATGTATTATCAAACTGAATCCAGAATCAACTTCATTTCTGACTCCAGTTAGAACCCATTATAAATGTAATACATGTCCACCATAGAAAATATGGGATATATAGAAATGTGCTCTTGAGATATCATTACTACACAGTAAATATATGATATAGTATCTCATCAAACAAGGCCAAATTGTGTTCATTTGATATAAAAAATTTTTCATTCTCAAAACTTGGATAGTGGTGATATTTAAATTGAGTTCTGAGGAGCCCTGGGACATAATGGAAGCACCCCAGTGGTTCCTGTGGAGGGGGTTGGGGAGTTAGGGGGGGTGGGTAAAGCTAACAGAGGGTAGATGAGGCTCTAAATTACCCATTCGGAATCCAACCAGGTAAGTCTGTATAAAATTTCATTTAAAAAGTTTGAAACCCACTACCCACAAATAAAACCAATGCTCAAAATTGCAGTACCTTTAATTTTGTTTTGTGCTGGTATTGTTTCTTGCACTTAAAATAATAATGATATGTTGCATACCTCCTTGTCTAACCGAACTTTCCCTCCCATCCTGCCCTTTCCTTGGTTGCTCCTCAGACACAGATTCTTTGACTTCTCTCTCTCCCTTTGGGGTGAGTTCTGTCTGTCTTCATTCCTTCCTTCTCCAACCTGTAGCTCTTTGTCCTTTACTTTTACCCTGTGTTCCCTTGCATCTCTGTGGTTCCACTTGCAAAGGTGAAACCTTTATCCACAACAGTCTTTTTTTAAACTTCCACAAATCTCTGACCCTCCCACTTCACCCTCCAAGAATGACCTCACCTCCTTCTTTAGGGAAAACAGAAAGCTTTAAAAGAAACTCCTCTGACTTCCTGCCTCCAAAATAACACCCTCCTTTCCACCTCTGCTGTGGATCACACACACCACCCCCATTCTCTAGAGCTTTGCACTATTAATCATCCTCTCTCTCTGAATCTTTAATCTCTCTGGCTCACTAGTCTTTAACACCATCAGTTATAACTCAACAATTCTATAGAATCTGCGTGAAGGCTTCTGTCTATCTATTTTAGGCACTTCTGTGATGTTCCTGTGCCCATGGACCCAAGCGCTCTTCTCATTATCCTGGCTCCTTTGGCAAGCAGCTTAAATATTCTAAAGAAGCAGTGACAAATCCCTGAAGAAATCTCCATGCGTATACAGTTGACTCTTGAAACAGAGGTTTGAACTATGATGGTCCACTTATACACAGAATTTTTTCAATAGATACAGTAAATATATTTTCTCATGCTTTTCTTAATAACATTTTCTTTTCTCTAGCTTACTTTATTGTAAGAATACAGTATATGAATGTAATACATACACAAAATATGTGTTAATCTAGTGTTTATATGATCAGTAAGTCTTCTGGTCAATAGTAAGACCCTTAGAAGCTAAGTTTGGGGGGAGTCAAAAGTTATATGCAGAGTTTTGACTGCATGGAAGTCAACTGTTACTCCCTTGTTGTTCAAGGGCCAGCCATACTCCTTTTCAAGTTTTTGTTGTTACTGTTGTTTTGGGGGTTTTTGTTTCTTTGTTTTTTCTTTTTTACCACCATGGAGCTGGTGCTTTGGGTCATATTTGTGTAATGGAGTTAAGAGAATGTTATTTTACAGTTTTTCAACTGATATTTTGGGTACACAGTGAAAGATAGGGAAGGAAAAGGTGGAAAGACTTAACCAAGTTACTGAAAATACTATTAAAATAACCGTCAAGTATTATACCAGGATAACAATGAAGAGGATGGTCTAACTTCTGGATATGTCAATAAGTCACATGCATGTACTTTGAAGCTACTAGTTAGTAAAACAGCTTGGCAGGAATTAACAATTTTTAGAGACCCAAATAACCAACTAGAGAACTGTTCTCAGAAACTAAACTTGCTCTTATCTACATCTCATAGACAAAAAAGAGATGACACATAATCTGCAATAAGAGATTTGATGTCCTTAATGTTTTCGACAAGGCATTCAGAGTAAAGTCATAAACAGACCTTGCACAGGCTACCAAGTAGTTTTTCTGTTCCCAACTCCTCTATCTAAAATTTAAAAGATAAATGAAAAACATTTGAGGCTTTTTTTGGCTTTTACTTTCCCCAGTTTTTGTTCCCCAGATGGCGAGTATCAGCAACTCATTCATATTTATTTGCTTAGCCTCTTCCATTTAAGTGCACTTTTGATTTTTTTTTTTTTGTAACTATTTCTTGACACCCTTGTATCAAGTAATGTCAGAAAGTAAGATACCTTGTTGATATTGAAATAGTTTCCTGCCAAGGGCCTTTGATAAATTAAGGTTTAATATTATCCCCTTAGCTTCTATAGAAAGGTAATTATAAGCAATGTCCTTTCAAAGAAATATTTCCTGTATCTTTTGCAAAGTCAAATCAAAGACATCCATTTATTTATTCACTTAACAAATATTTATTTATTTATTTATTTATTTATTTATTTTTTGCTTTTTGGTATGTGGGTAGCTCCCTGACTGGGAATCGAACCCAGGCCGCAGCGCTGACAGCGCCAATGCCGAAGCCTTAAGCCTCTACACCATCAGGGACTCCCCCAAATATTTATTGAATCCTGATTACATGCCAGAATACAAACATGAATGAAACCTAGTCACTACCCTGCCAGAGAACACAACCTAGGGAGATACAGATGCATAAATAAATCATAATACAGTGTTAGAGTGTCTGTAATTAGAGGCATGAATAAAATGCTATGGGAGCAAAAGGAGAGGGAGGGAGTAATTCAGCCTCACGTTGAAGGAGAGCTTCTCAGAGGCAAGTGGTCATAAGATACTGAAGGTTGAGAAAGCTACCTTGATCAAGAGGGGAGAAGAGAAAGACATTCCAGAACCAAAAGCCTGAATAAGAATGGGCAAGTATGAACTAGAGAACAATCACTAGGGTAAAAAAAAAAGGCACTAGGAACTATCCAGATATGAGGTCAGAAACGTAGGTTAGGGACCGCTTTTAAAGAGACTTGAGGTATAATGGATCAGATTTATAGGCCCTGAAGTCAGACTGCCCTGTGTAATTTACTATTGACTAGCTATGAAACTTCAGGTAACAACATACTAAGCCTTGTTTCCCCATCTGTATAAAAGAAGTGTATTCATTTAACAGCATTTATTAATCACCCACTATGGGCCAAACATGTAATAATAATAATACCAGACTAATATGGTTGTTTTGAGGACAAATTAATAAATGTAAAGCATTTTGAATGGTGCCTGACCTATTGTAAGTGCTGACTGAATGTTAGTTAAAAATATTAATTATAATATTATAATGTTTAAAATGCCTTCTCCCCAAAGGATGTGCTTTTTCTCCTGAAAACAACAAGAGCTATTTAAGATTTCTGGGGGAGGAACAACATTGGATTTCATTTTAGAAAGATTATTGGCTGCAGAAGAGGACAGAGGGGAAGATTAGAATGAGATATTAGAGACGGGAAGAAAATATTAGAAGGTAATTCCAATAGCCCAAGATTTAGAACTTAATATATATTGTGGTGATGGGGTTGGAGATGAAGGCAGAGATCTGAGAAATGTTCAGATGAGAGAACTTGATAATTGATATGATAGTTGAGGTAGAGATGAGGAATCAAAGATGACCTTCATATTTCTGGTGTGAGTGATAGGATTAATGATGTCCTTGGGTGACACAGGTAATGTAAGAAACCGATATAATGTAGACAGAGGTTGGAGTAAAAAATGATGACAAAGTGTCCAGCTTGGGACAACAGAAAAGAGATGTAGATTGGTAAGTAAGGATAATAACTTTACATGTTGTCATTGTTAATACATTTGAAACTCTTCATGTTGCCCAACCTCAGCTATATCCCCTTCCTTGCCCCAATATGATCATTACTCTGATTTTTGTACTTATCATTCTCTTATTTTCCTTCAGTTTTATGACACACACACATATATTTCTTAATTCATGTTTTATTTTTATTTATTTTTTATTTTTAAAGATTTTTATTAAAATATAGCTAATGCACAATATTAATTAGTTTGAGGTGTAAAATAACTCAGGGTTTCATTGTATGTTTTTCATATTATGTGTATTCTTCTCTGCCCTTTCTTCCCCCAACATTAAGTCAGTGAGATTCATCCATGATAATGTACTCCTATGTGACGGTAGTTCCTTCATTTTCACTGTTATATGATATTCCATCACATGAATAGAAAACTACTTACCCATTCTATTATGCATAAACACTTGAGTTGTTTTCATTTTTTATTCTTATGAACAGTGATACCATGAGCTTCCTTGTGCATGTCTATTGGTATGTAGTACAAGCGTTTCTCTGGGATTTGCAGCTATAATTTGAATTACTAGGTAGTTGGATATTCATATTCTTCAGTTTTCTTGAGTAATGACTAATTGTTTCCTAAAGTAATTGCACCAACTGAAATTCCACAAGTAGTATACAACATATTCTCACCAGCATGTGCTATTACATAATTTTTTTTTTAAACTTTTTTGCCAATCTGCAGGTTATAAAGTGGTGTGTCATTGGAGTTTGTATTTAAGTTCTTTGATTACTAATGGTTATACAACTTTTCAAATGTTTATTGACCCTTCAAGATTCTCCTTCTATGAAATACCCCTTCATATCTTTTGCCTTATTGGTTATATAACTTGTGGTTAGGTATTTTGTAAGTACTAGGCATGAGGCTAAGCATTTTTACATAGATTATCTCATTAATCCTGCTGCCTTGAATCTTTTTTTTTAAATTTTTTTTTTTGGAACAAGGGATTTGTATACGTTAATAAGTCTTTGCTGCTGTATAAGATTATCATCAATCTATAGATTGAAAGAAGAGGGAACATACTTGTAAGTTTCCTAACCTATTTGGAGTATTATGCATCCAGATCCAACATATTTATCTTAGGAACCTTAATTCTGGCTTTATTTCACAACTACTATCCGAAATCAGCATTATTAGTTTTATCAATTCAAGAGTTAGTTATTTTTCATCAAAAATAGCTTGCATTTGAGAAAGAGGATTGCAAAAGATAGTGAGGGGCTCCTAGTTTACCACTTCTCTAGTTCAAGTATAGAAAACAGACAGGAAGCACCCGGGTCACCGGGTAGCTGGTGAGAAATGCAGATTCATTTGCCTCACCCCAGCCCTGCTAAATTAGGATCTGCATTTTTTTTTTTTTTTTTTTTTAAGGATCTGCATTTTAAAAGGTCCCAGGTGACTCTTACAACGGTTGAGAAGGACTGGTTCACTAAAAGGTGGTAGACACTACATGTGAGATCCGGTTAGCACTGTGGTTGAAAGGGCATCTTTTTGTTTTTTCAGCACATATAGAGCAAAACTATGCCTGGTGTTTTTAGGGTAAGTATCTGAATCTCTGAGGGGCCCATATAGGTGAAATGGAGCTGAGATTAAGCGAGTTTGCATTGATCCATCAGGTAGGATTTTGATCTCACATCCTGAGAAAAATACAACAGCATAAACAATTTGACTTGAAATAGATCTAACTGAGGTCCAATTTCTTTTTTGTTGTTGTTTTTCAGAACGATCCATACAATTGATTCAACTCCCCACTTCATTTTGAGTGTATGATTCAGTGTGACAGTCTTACATTATTAACTAGACTAGTTCAACTAATAGATTTTTGAGCCATAGGACAATAGAAATTGTTTGTACCAATAGTCTCATTTTACAGATGAGACAAATGAAGCATTGAACAATTAAGTGAAAGATCACACAGGGGTTAGTAAAGACTCAAGTCCCAGTTGGGCCCTTTTCCCATTAAATCAGAGGCCCACATAAGGAATTTCCCAGCTCTCTAGATACATCTGGCGTGAATGGACTAAAACTCAGTCATTTTTTTTTTTTAATGATTAGGAGAATAAATTATTTGGGGAAAATAGCTTATTAACTAAAAATGACACAGAAAGCAATTTTCTTAATGAAAAAATTCTATAACATCCCGGTAACAATTATAAAGCAGCAAAATAACTTAAGTGACACCATCTTCAGTGTCCCTTTCTAACACCAGTGCAGTGGTTAGATCTAAGGAAACAACTAACAGACTTTTCCACTCTTTTCACTATATCCTTATCTTAGAATTCAAAGTAGGGAGTTCCCTGGTGGTGTAGTGTCTTAAGGCTTCCGCGCTGGCGCTGTCAACGCTGCGGCCTGGGTTCGATTTCTAGCCGGGGAACTACCCGCATACCCCCCACTCCCCGCCGCAAATTAAAAAAAAAAAAAAAAAAAAAAAAAAATTCAAAGTAATGACTTAAAATTTAAGTCCGGTGACTTTGTAATCCCTAAATTACATTGATTAGGTCAACTCCACACTTACTGCAGTGGCTCCACCTCCAGAAGGGCAGAGGTGGAGGGACCCTATTGTTCTCAGTTTCCTTTCTTTGTCCACTTCCAGCCTCTGGCCAGTCACCTTAAGCCATCCTTCTGCTCTCAGAGATCTAAAAAGGGCCTGGGGTTTTCCCTGCTGCTGGACTCCTTTATGACAAATATTGCTGCCCCCCTATTTTAAAACTTCCCTTTCCCCATAGGAGTATTTCTGTGGTCAATGGGGACTTTTCACAACTAATAAATACAGAGATTCACACAAAGGGATTTTCATATACTTTTTAAAATCATAAAAGAAGGATACAAAATAAACTGCCAACAGCGGTTATTTCCTGGGAGAGGGGTAGGACTGCGTGGAGGGAGGTCAAGAGCACTTATACTATAGCTGAACTGTTAGAATATTTTGCAAAGAAAATATATTGATTTACTACTTAAATTAAGTAGGTAATCATGGAAAAATCAGAAGAACTACATGCTCACATTAAAATTTTAATCTATATTACCGCAGGAAATAAAAGTTCCTCATTCCTGATTCCCTAACCCATTCCTCAGAAGAAACCACTGTTAACAAATTTTTTTATGTCCTTCCATTAATGTTCTGGGCATATTTAAACATATCTATTTCTCTATATTTCTTTTCTTTCCTACACAAAATAGGATCATAAAGCATATTTCTGAAGTTCTTTTCACTTAACACTATACATAGCTTGAATAAGATGGTTCTTGGTATGCCATGCTCAATTTTTTTTTTAATTAATAAACTTCATTTTCTGGAGCAGTTTTAGGTTCATAGCAAAATAAAGCAGAAAGTACATAGAGCTCTCATATACCCCCTGTTCCTATACCCACACAACCTCTTCCACTATTAACATCCCACACCAGGGTAGTACATTGTTAGAAACAATGAACTTGTATCGACACATTGTTATCGCCCAAGGTCCGCAATTTACAATAGGGCTCATTCTTTTTTTTTCTTTTTTTTTTTTTAATGTGAGTAGTTCTCTGGCTGGGAATCGAACCCAGGCTGCAGCATTGACAGCGCCAAAGCCTAGCCACTACACCACCGGGGAACTCCAAGGGCTCATTCTTGATGATGTACATTCTGTGGGTTTTGGCAAATGTATAATGCCATGTATTTGTTCTATATAGTACCATATAGAACAGTTTCACTGCCCTAAAAATCTTCTGGCTCTGCCTATTCATCTCCCTCCCCACAACCCCTGGCAACCACAGAATTTTTTTTTTAGTTTTTATAAGAGTTTATTAGAGTTTATTTGAGCCAAACAGAGGATATTCCTGGAAGCAACATCTCAACAGACTGAGAAAAATGCTTCCCACAGATCTTTTTTACTGTCTCCATAGTTTTGCCTTTTCCAGAATGTCAGATAGTTGGAATCATAATCATTCAGTATGGAGCCTTTTCAGATTGGCTTCTTTCATTTAACAATATGCATTTAAGGTTCCTCCATGTCTTTTCATGGTCTTATAGTTCATTTCTTTTTATCTCTGAATAATATTCCACTGTCTGGATGTGCCACAGTTTATTTATCCATTCACCAACTGAAGGACATCTTGGTTGCTTCCAAGTTATGGCAATTATGAATTAAGTTGTTATAAACATCCATGTATGGCTTTGTCTGGACATACGTTTTCAGCTGGGTAACCAACCAGTGTGATTTCTGTATCATATGGTGAAAGTATATTTAGTTTTGTACATAGCATTTTATTGAGTACCTTATATTATTTAACCATTTCCTTCTTGAGGGACATGTAGGTTGTTCCCAGTTTTTGCTCTTAACTGTTACAATGAACACCATCTAATGACCATATTTGAGTATCTGTGTAAATGTACATGTGGAATAACTTTCTAGCAGAGAAATTCCAATATTATGGGGCATATACATTTAATACTGTTATGGATATAGCCAACTTGCTTTCCAAACCAAAGTAATATCTTCAAATATAGTTGATAATTTATTTGTTGTTTCTTGAGACCCTCTGTGAGGTAGATAAATAACACATTCTAGTTAATTTTCAAGATTATCAACAGACTAAGAATCACTTGTACATAATATATTTTGCTAGAATAGTGGTTCTCAAAGTTTTGTTTAAAAATCACATAGGGGAGTTCCCTGGTGGTGTAGTGGCTTAAGGCTTCGGTGCTGGCGCTGTCAGCGCTGCGGCCTGGGTTCGATTCCCAGTCAGGGAGCTACCACATACCAAAAAGCAAAAAAAAAAAAAAAAAAAAAAAAAGATCACATAGGACTCATAGTAAATCAATCAACAAATATTTATTAACTAATCTGTTACGGACACAGCTTCCAAAATTGTTTATAATTTGTATTTGGTAAAAAGTAGGCTACAAACTCCATATAAGTAGAATGATCATACAATTTATCATTCAAACAGCTGGGAAACTGGCATAACAGGGACTGTCCCAAACAAAAGAAGATTCATGGTTACCCTACATATTAGCGGCTGCAACTTTATGAAGATACATTTTTAAAAGAAAAAAAGAAAGGAACAGAACTATTTATGAAATGACATATTCTGTGTTAAAATGAAGGAAATTCTTTTATACATGTATAAAAAAACTCTGGAAGCATACTCCAAAGAAACAGAAAAGGTAGGATGGGAGAGAGATTTTTTTTTTTGTATGTGGGTAGTTCCCTGACTGGGAATTGAACCCAGGCCACAGCACTGACAGTGCCAGCACTGAAGCCTTAAGCCATTATACCACCAGGAACTGCCAGGAGAGAGATTTTTATCTGTATATTTTCTATATTGCTTATGTATCTTATATTTTTAATGAATACATTATATTAAGTGAAAAATTAACATAAAAACTCTACAAATAAGGGGTTGGTGAAGGGGAAGTAGGAAGTGACTACTTAATGGGTATGGGGTTTCCATTTGGGGTGATGGAAAATTCTGGAATTAGATAGTGATGATGGTTTCATAACATTGTACTTAATGCCACTGATTTGTTCACTTTAAAATTGTTAAAGTGGTAAATTTTATGTTATGTATATGTTACCACAAAAAAACTCTAAAAATAAGATAAATGTGCAACACTCTTATACAGACAAATAAAGGTTCGTTATCTTCAGACAGAACAATGCATCCTAACTTTGTTTTATAAATATTTCACTAATAAATGAGGGCACATCCACAAACCTCTTAAGGGAGCAGCCAGGTTAAATTAGCTAATATAAGATAAAATGCATTGTTAGATATGATAATGAGTTAATGGTAAATGTAAACAGAAGTTTCAGGGCTTATAAAGATTCTATGAAAAAGACCATGGAAGAGTCAGAATTTACCAGTGTTTCTGCAAAACTATTTATAAAGAAGTTGAAAGGAAAGAAGTTACCTAAATAGAAATAGGTCCTGGTGGGAAAATACAAAATAGTAGGCTATATTTACACAAAAGGATTTTTTAAAATATGTTTATTAATTGTAGCAATGTGTGTTTTGCTCACTGTAACATTTCTCAGCCTCCACATAGAGCCACCCCACCCCACTCTATACAGGTCTTTTGTGTCTACATCTTTTGTAATTACTTCCTGGGAATTTTTGCAAGAGGGAAAGCCAAAAGCAGTATAAAGCCAAATGCTCTCAGGTCTTTTGTAAAAGTGTCAGCCCAGTAAAGAAGAGGGAAGTGAGAGGTGCCTGCCTGTGAGAGTAATGGAATGGGGGTGGGAAAAAGAGGAGTTTCTTGTAGACAGGGGAGAGCCCTTGAGTACCAGGAACTTCATTATACTAATTTGGGGGATCCACAGAGGGGTCAAGACTTTGGAGTAGATTGAGGCATAGAGGATGACTGGACTCCAAGGTGTCCTGCTTGGGCAGAAATGCCCATTCCCCACACAGCAGAGTGTTATTGTACATTAGGGAACCACGTGGCCTGAGACCAAGATTTTTGTGGCATTACTTACAGGCATCACGTAAGGTGCCCTCAACAATGATTGTTTGTTAATTTCCCATCACCTTAGTATGATGAAAGCTAAAATTTGAGAATAAAAGTGGAGTTCCCTGGTGGTGTAGTGGCTTAAGGCTTCGGCGCTGGCGCTGTCAGCGCTGTGGCCTGGGTTGGATTCCCGGCCAGGGAACTACCCACATACAATAAATAAATAAATAAATAATATATATACATTAAAAAAAAAATTTGTACCTAATATGTTAGTTCTACCTGATTACCTTTTTGGAAATTTTATTGTGGTAGGCAGAATGATGACCTCCCGAAGATATTCAGGTCCTAGATATGCAGATGTGTTAGTTTACACAGCAAAGAAACTTTGCAGATATGGGTAAAAACCTAAAAATGAGATTATCCTGAATCATTTAGGTGAGTTCAATGTAATCATACGGGTTTTGAAAAGTGGGAGAGGAAGGTGGAAAGGGAAATCAACAACCTGATATTGCTGGCTTTGAAGATGGAGGATGGGAGCCATGAGCCAAGAAATGTGGCTATCTCTAGAAGCTATTATAGGAAAGGCAAAGAAACTGATTCTCCCCTGGAATCTCCAAAAAGGAATAGGGCCTTGCCAATATCTTGATTTTAGTCTAGTGAAACCAGTGTCAGACTTCTAATCTACAGAATTATGACAGTAAATTTGTGTTGCTGTTAGCCACTGAGTTTGTGGTAATTTTTTACAGCAGCAATAGAAAACTAATACATAGTTATAGAGCCAATTCTCCCATTCTCTTTTCCCCCTGTCTCTGCTTACTAAGAACTTTTTCATCTGTAATTTAGTTTTCATCAGAAGAAAAAATAGCCTACACAAATGGCCACTCCCACTGCAAAACAAGAAGTTGATATTTTGGCTTATAAATCATCCTTGAGAGCGTGTTTTTGTTTTTTGTTATTGTTGTTGTTGTTGTTGTTGTTTTAAAGTGGTGAAACAAAAAGATAGTTTATTGAAGAGAAAGTACACCTCAAAGAGATAGGAGCAGGCTTGAGCAAAGGAAGTGGCCCAGGAGCCGCTTGAGAGCTTTTGATTAGATTGATTCAGTCACCTAGAGCCCTAGCTTGGCATTATTTCTGGAAATTGTAAGATGCTACTTAGGTTACAGGACTGTACATAATTGAATTTCTCTACCTGCCCAATGGTCCATTGAACTACTTAGTGAAGACCAGTTTGCTGGTTTGTTCTACCTTCAAGGATGACATTGTTTACTTGGAAAGACCAAATGAACACATATAAAGGATGTGAAGAAGACAAGCCAGAAAAATGGTGAGGGCCAAAGAAAGATGCAAAAGCTAAATGCTATTCAGAGGAATTTGGAGGCCGAATCCAAAACTCACTTCTGATAAGGAAGACCTCAGAAGTTTACAAAGAAAATAGGGCTTGAAGTAGGCATTTTTATGAGTAAAATACCACAGGCAAATTCAGTTATAGCAGAAAAGATTAGTGAAAGATAAGATTGGAAGGACAGATTTAATTCAGCGCTGTAGGAGTGTGTACAGCTGAGGAATTTAAATGAAGCAACCTGGAGCCACCAAGAGCTTTAAGGGAAGAATTGTGATGAAAACATAGTCTTGAGAGAGATTCAGATGCATCTGTGAGATTATAGTTCTTGAAGTAGGCTAATAGTTAAATACAGCTTGGATTCAAATATAAAATGTATTATCTGGTGGAATGAAAACACTTTCCTTTGGTCTTTACTGGTCAAACCAACCAGGTCATGTCTAGATGGACCCTTCAATTTGTGTTCAACAGATACTGTTTCTATCACATTGGAGTATGGGTATTATGAGAGCAAGCAGTACCCTCTGAAAAGGAAAACCTTTTAGTCTGAGCCAATGTTAATAGGAGCTCAAATTCTGAGAATTGTGTATTTATTTATTCCAGTGTTTAGGGCTGACATCCCTCTGGATTCTCAGCTATAAGAAAATACTTATATTTTGAAGTTGAGCAAATTTTTAGAAAAGTCCCTGGGAGTTCCCTGGTGGCATAGTGGCTTAAGGCTTCGGCGCTGGCACTGTTAGCGCTGCGGCCTGGGTTCGATTCCCAGCCAGGGAGCTACCCACATACCAAAAAAAGCAAATAAATAAATAAATTAATTAATTAATTCAAGGTAATTGTTGATGTGTACCTATAAAAATAAAAAAAAAAAAGAAAAGAAAAATCCCTTACTGAGTAGCAGTTTCTAAAACTATTTATGATTCCAAATTTTCTGGTAGGCTTGACTGTGATCTGTGCATAGATTTTAGCATAGTTGTAATAGGAATACAAATTATTTAATGTTCTACCTTCTGAATTTAATTAGTTTTAATACACATTTTTATGTACTATTGACATAGTATATATACTTATTGTAAGTAGCTATATAGAATTCTATGTAGCCAAGGTGTCACAGTTTGCTTAATAATTCCTGCTGTAGGCTGTTTTGTTTGTTGATTTGTTCATTCATTCATGGTGAAACTATCCAGGCCTTGTACTCCTTCTCAACATGCGGACATTAAAGTTATAGCTCCTGCTTTCAAGGAATGTATAGTCTAGGAGACACAATAAGGAAAACAAGTGTAATACTATTTTCCCTAACATGCAGGATGAACCCCATTTTTCCAGGAGCATCTTCAATGCCTTAGTCCTTTCCTAAGGGGTTATACATTCCCCACCTCACTGACATTTTAGCATGCCTGAGACAAGGTGAGAGGAATTATGAGAGGACCCATGAGAAAAAAGTACTGAATCAGGCAGAGGCTGCTTTTGACAAGTCCAGAGGGTAACAAAGGGTGATGTGTGTTAGGTCTTCTATGACCATGGATTGCTCAATGTATTGACACTGTGACAACTGGGAGTACAGATGAAATGTAGCTAAAATAGTCGACAGGCTTTGAGTTCAGAAGCTGAGGTGGGAGTAATTCTCCAGGCTAGTCTCCTATCAAGCATGGAGGCCAGATCCTGACAGGTTCAAACAGGGCTGTGAAGGGCAACAGGAGAGGTGGTTTTTGTCACAGTCTTCCTTGGGAGGAGGCATGGGACTGATAGACATAATAGGCATCTTCTGGCTAGGTGATTGGTTGCTGTTGGGGGATAAAGAATTAAGATAGTTTTGGTCTTCTCTAAATAGGGTTGCCCAAAAGAGAACATTTGAATTTCAGATAAACAATGCATAATTTTTTCAGTGTAAGTATTTTCCAAATATTGCAATCATATGAAGTTTCTCCTTTTGAAAGAGAATAGTCAGGGAAGAATGCAGGAAGCTACAGGGATTCTCCTTTTCTCTAAAATCAGGTCAGCTGCTAAGAGTGAGAAGTGAAGTAGGAAGCAGGTTTTTGAGGAAAGAAGTAGAACTTGCCACTGCTGTTGAAGGCCATAGATGAGGAGGTGACCAGGGTTGTTTGGATACAGAGACTGGTAGTGTGAGACATCCAATAGTAGTGAGGGCTCAGGTTTTGGAACCCCTCTGCCGTGGTCTGTGCCTCTTCCTAACTTTGTAGTCTTGGGCAATTTACTTAACTATCCTCTCTGCTCTTCAGTTTCCTCATCTCTAAAATTGGCTCCCTAATGGGACCTTCATGAGGTTGTTGTACAGATTAGGTGAGATAATGTAGATGGAGCACTGACAACAGTACCTGGCAAAGAGTAAGTGCTCACCATTATTAAATTATGATGGCAAAAATTTTCATGGCTATGTTTTTTTTCCAAGTTATTTTTTGAAGGAGAGAAAGTAGACAGCTGAATTGCATTACTTGTTTCTAGTTGGAAAATTAATTTGATTTTTAGAAATACTAGGAAGTTGCATTTTAATTAACACAAAATTGAAATAATTCTGCTTATTACAAAAATAAAACATGAAAAAAAAGTAAAACATGTTCATTATAGAAATTTTTTAAAATATAGGCCAGCACAAAGAAAATTAAAACCACCTATAATTTCATCTTCTAAGAGTAAAACACTGTTAATATGTTAGTCATTTTCATATGTATTCTGTCCTTAGTTATAAAAATATTTATTTAATGACACTGTACAGAGCTCACTTTTTTTTAACTTCACAATATATTCTGAACATTCTCTCAGTCACTCACTATACTTCTACAGCATATCTTAATGGCTGCATATTATATTGATATAGTGAATTTTAAAAAATCAATCTCCTTTATAGAATAGGTTAATTGAAATTTAAGACACTAATTAATCACACAATACTTTTTGGTAATCCACATTTACTAAAACCCATGTGCATTTTTTTTGAATTTTAAAAGCAATGTTTTTGAAATATAGGGTAAAATAATCTTATTGTCCTAACACAACTAATTTTAGTTCCTCTTCTGTCATAGCTCTGTATGTGAGTGTGTATGTTTAGGTTAGTTTTAGTTGTTGATATAGTTGAATTGTGTTACCTGGATACCTCATGGAGAACCTAAGGTCACCTTGGCCTGAAGCATTAATATTTAACAAACCTGAGATTGATGGACTGATGATAGCAAAATTTATTCAATCCACCTAGGTTTCTATCTGCTGACAGAACAGCAAGTCTCTTCTGCAAGGCAGAAAATAAGGGCTTCTGGAGGAAGCAACTGAAAGCACTTGTGGTATCTAGACTCTGGAGTTGGGAATGGACTCCTCCCTTGGTTTTCTTTTACCTTTGTTCTCAGGCTTAATGTCTCCTGATTGGCTGCCGAAGAATCAGATTGCTTCTGTCCCTCTTTTTTAATTAAAATATTGAGCTCTCAGTAAATAGACTGCAGACAAAAACCTATTTTGACAAGGCAATACTGTAGTTTGGAAACTCTAGTCTTAGATAAGGTATTTATTCTGCATTTCAGAGAATTAATCTATCAGATATTTACATTGACTAAATGTTCTGCTGAATCAACTAAATCAGTTGGTGTCATTCCCCAGTGACCTTGGGCCGCTGTTCCTCTCACCTCTTCACCTTTGGCTTTTGTTAAAGGAAGGTGTCCTGGCAGCATTTTCTCTGCCACAGATGGGTGGGTTTTATAATCTGCAGATATATATTTTTTTAATTGTTAAATTTATTGGGGTGACATTGGTTAGTAAAAATTATGTAGGTTCAGGTGTACAGTTCTATAGTACATTGTCTATGTGTTGCCTGAAGATATCTTTTAGATATGAAAAACATAAACTCTGGGATACGGGCCAACACCTTAATCGCCTGTGCAGTTTTTTGAACATAGACATCTTTCTAATCACAGGGAATAAATCAATAAGAAAAAAATAATTCCCAACCTGAAAAATTGCAGTAAAGACTTGCAGACATTTAAACTTACTTCCATCTCCTCAGGTCATACTATTTGGCAGGCACTTTTCATGTATATTATATTACTTAAACCTCAGAGAATAAAGTATTGTTATAATTGTCAAAAATTAATTCACTCAGGAGTTCCCTGGTACTGTAGTAGCTTAAGGCTTTGGCACTGGTGCTGTCAACACTGTGGCCTGGGTTCTATTCCCAGCCAGGGAGCTACCCACATACAAAAAAAAAAAAAAAGAAAGAAAGAAATTAATTCACTCAGTCACAGACCACTGGCCAGACCTGCATAACCCCCTCTGGCTGCACCCCTCGCCTTTCTGAACTCCTCTGCTCTCCTTTTTCATTCCCTTTCGGCCACATTAGCTCCTTGCCATTTCTCATCTAGGCCACTTACCACCTCAGAGCCTTTGTACTTGGTGTTCCCTCTATCCCAGATTCCACATAACTCACTCCCTCACATCCTTAAAGTCTTGACTCTATTATCACCATTGAAGTGTGGCCTTGTCAAGAAAGATGTTCTTGACTCTATTTAAAATTGTACCTCTTGCTCCCATGTTTCCTATCCTTCTTTCCTTCTTTGTTTTTCTCTATGGCACTTACCATCATTTAAGATGGTGGTAATATATACATTACTTATTCATATTATTTATTCCCCACTAGAATATGAATATTGTGAAAGTAGGAACTTTGTTTTGCTCACTACTCTATTCCTAATGCCTAGGACAGTGCCTGCACAGGGTAGGCTCAACACATATTTTTTGAATGAATGAATGAATGAATAAATGAAAGTCTATTCACTCAGTAAATGGTGGAGGTGGAGATTTAAAAGTTGGGTTTCCACAGTGAGATATCACCTCACACCTGTGAGAATGGCTGTTATCAACAAGAAAAGGAATAACAAGTGCTGGAGAGGATGTGGGGAAAATGGAACTCTGGCACACTGCTGGTGGGAGTGCAAACTGGTACAACCACTGTGGAAGACAGTGTGGAGGTTCCTCAGAAAATTGGGAGTGGAGTTACCATATGACCCAGCAATCCCCCTTCTGGGGATCTACCCAAAGAACTTGAAAACCTTTGTCTGCAAAGACTTATGTTCATCCCAGTGCTGTTCACAGTGGCCAAAACATGGAAACAAACAAACTGTCCTGCGACAGACGACTGGATAAAGAAGCTGTGGTACATATACACAATGGAATATTACTCAGCTATAAGAAAAGATGAAATATTGCCATTTGCAACAAAATGGATGGACCTGGAGATCATCAGGCTTAGTGAAATAAGCCAGACAGAAAAAAGAAAGAACTGTATGACTTCACTCATATGCGGAATATAAAACTGAAAGCAACAAAGAAAAAAGAAATGAACAAACAAACGAACAACCCATGGACACAATCAATAATTCAATGTTTATTTGGGAACGAGTGGGTTAGGGAGGGGAGAAGGGGGAGGGGGTGGGAGGGGAAGGAGGGGAAGCTAAATATAAGGTGATGGAAAGAGAAGTCACACTGGGTGGTGAACTTATTATACAACAAGTTGACAATGCACTGTAGAATTGTATGCCTGAAACCTATGTAATCCTTGCTAACAGATGTCACCCCAATAAGTCTAACAATAAAAATGAATTAAAAAAAATAAAAGTTGGGTTTCCTGTTTTGAAACCTGGTTCTCTTTTCTCAACTCCATGCTGCCTCTGAGAAAAAAAAAAAAGGGAAAGATTTTCTTTGAAAAGCTAACATAGGAAAGTATTAATGGAACAAAATGTGAAAACCTGCTCAATAATTCTGCATTTAAAGAAAGATTGAGAGTGCAGAAAAGCCAGAATGACCAAAAAGATACAAAATTGATATTTGAGAAAAGATTGAGAATTGGGGCCATTGAGTTAGTAAGAGGGAAGGCTAAAGGGTCACGGATTACTTCAAGCATTTAGGTTAAAATGAGATTCCCTAACCAATTGTTAGTTGTTTCTACCAAGGATGCAACAAGATGAAATGGGCCTTTGTTAGACATAAGAAAGATGTTATTCTAAAAAAGTTTGAACTTGTAAGGGTGTAAAGCCTACATTATGGAGAAGTATAAAATTAAGTAGTTAACACCAGCTATCTGTTAACTCATTTATTCATTCACTTAACAAGCATTCTTAGGATGTTTTATCATTGAAGATTCCAGAACTCCTCTCTTTTCAGTACAGAGCAGTGAATAAATAAGACACATGGAGTCTCTGTTGTCATGAGCCTGACAAATGCTTAAGATTCTGTCTTGGGGCCCATCTAGTACCAGATTTCTTAAGATCTCCCCCAGTTCTCAATTCTCTGAATATATTTTAAGAAACAGAATTTTAAGTTTTATTTCATTTTTGCGTTCACAAAGCTTCAAAATTCAAAAGGTATAAACATCTCTCTCCCTGTCCCCTGCCAACAGTTCTTTAGCTCAGAAGCAATCAATGCTAACCAATGTTAAAAGTTTCTTGTGTTTCTTTTTGGAGATAATCTATCAGTATACATGCAAGTCTGTATATTTTCTTCCCCTTCCATCTTATCCCTAACTTCCTACTACCTGGTCTTATACATTTCTGGATTCCTTTGGGCTTTGTTTCCTCAGATCTAATGCTAATCTCATAGAGGAATAAAGATTCGAAGGGCCTGAAATAAGGGCCAGGCATATAGAAGGCACTTAATAAATGATAGCATTAGTTATTTTTATGATCTTGGTCCTTCACCAATCAGTCTACAAATTATTTAAGCTCTCTGAGAGCTCATCTTATGTGTAAAATGATGGAATTTAAATAATAGGAGACTGGTTACCCAAATTGTCACTTATTAACTCACTGGAATACTAATTAGCTACTAAAATGATCAAGGTATTTTGAAGGTAGTGTGGAATAATGGTTAAGCATATAGACTCTAAAGCCAGATTGTCTGGGTTGATTTTTGGTGTTGCTATTTACCAGCTGTGTAACCCTGGGCTGGATCCTTGATGTCTGTTTTATCAGTTCAGGCTGCTATAACACAGTACTATGGACTGTGGCTTATAATAACAAAAATATATTTCTCACAATTCTGGAAACTGGAAGTCTGAAATCAGAGTGCCAGTATGGTTGGGTTCTGGAGAAAGAAAGCCCTCTTCCGGGTTGCACCCTCCGGATTCTTGTTGTATCCTCATATAATAAACAGAGATCTAGCTACCTCTCTGGCCTAAAAGTACTCATCCCGTTCATGAGGGGTCCGCTCTCATGACCTAATTCCTCCCAAAGGCCCCACCTCCAAATACTATCACATTGGAATTAGGATTTCAACATATGAATGTTGGGAAGACACAAATGTTCAGTCTACAGTAATATCTGTGTTTTGGTTTACTCATCTGTAAAATGGGGATAATAATAATACCTATTTCAGATACTGTGAGGACAAAATGACACCATGAACATAAAGCTTTTAGAATAGTACCTGACATTTAGAAAGCTCCCAAAGAAATGCTAACTTTATTGTTATTAACAAACATAGAAATCTAAAGCTTAAGGTACTTAGAGGTCCTACAGAACTTTGACTGCCTAAGAATCTTTTCTGAAACCCAGATCATGTTGAGAAGCTGATGAATGCCAACCCAGAACAATGTAACATTTCACATAATTACACATGCAATTTCAGAGGTCCCTGGACCTCAAGCTAAGAATTCCCAACCTGGTTTAACTCCCTCAGTTCATGAATTATAAGGACTCCTAGATAAGCAAGATGGCTTAGTTGTGAGAAAGTTCAGTTATGGAGGCTGAAGTTGGATTGCTTTTGGTGGAGAACAGAATAGTTGGAAAAGAAAAGGAGATACTGGGTGGAGACACTTTTGTGTAGATTGACTGCAAAGGGGATGGTGAAAGAACCTGCTTTATCTAGAAGAATGTCACAGTTTTAAAACATGTACTGGGTTCTTTGACAATTCTTCTATCAAAAAGTAGGATTATATCTCCTTCCTCTGAATCTTAACTATTACAACATGGTAGAAGTGATGTTGTACTACTTTCTGGACTCAGACCTTAAAAAATTGGTATAATGGGATGTAAAGTACAGTGTAGAGAATATAGTCAATAGTATTGTAGTAGCTATGTAAGGTGTCAGATGGGTAGTAGACTTGTTGGGGTTATCACTTTGTGAGGTATGCAAATGTCTAATAATTATGTTGTTTTGTACACCTGAAGCTAAGAATAAAAAAAAAAAAACAACTGGTACATTCTACCTTTTGTCTCACTCACTCATTAACCAAGCCACAATGTTGGGAAGATGTCCAAGCAGCCTGTGGAGAGGTCCACATGGAGAAGAACTAAGCTGACTCATAGCCCAACTTGACAGCCAGAATGAACTTGCCAACCTGATATGGACCTTCCCAAGTTGAGCCAGCCTAGTTGATGCCACATGATGCAGTAATGACCTTCCATGCTGATCTTTGTCCAAATTGTGGAGTTGTGAGCAAAAGAATGATTGTTGTTAAATCATGGAAATTTGAAGGTAGTGTGTTAGGCTGCAGTAAATATCTCATACAAAAGGGGAAATGAATTGAGGGAGAGGATTAGTTTATGCATTTGCCTGTTTCTCTTTTTTTGGTAATCAAACCCAGGCCGCAGCATTGACAGTGCAGAAGCCTAGCCGCTACACCACCAGGGAACTCCACCTGTTTCTCTTTGTGATAGAAGAGACTTGAGAATGTTTATATTGAAACTGCTGCACTCAGAGAACCTGGCCTCAAGGCCTCTATTTTTTAAGTGAGGTAGGTGGACCTTCCCTTCTGGTGATAGTATAAGAGTGAAACTCAAGGAATCAATAACTTTGTTAGCTCCAGGTTTGTTAATCCATTCAGTCACTTTTGTTAATCCACTTAGTTTATAGCCTAAATCACTTCATAGTTTTTGCTTTCTCTTTATTTAATAATTCCTCTTTGTTCCCTTTTCTTAATCAACAAAGCACTACCCAAAAGGAGTGATTTCTTAGTCCTCAGGCAACTGAGAACCTGAATACATATTCTGAGCCCAAGATAATGTTATCTCCAAGCAGACCAAGCCCCAGGAAGTGATTTCTCAAGTATCAGCCCTTAAGCCTGCCTAACCAACCCCCTCTCCATGCCATCTTTCTTTGTACTTCCCCAGCCTATTTGTCTAGAAAAGCTTTCCACCTTGCTCAGATTGGAGATGGTAGTCTAAGAGTCTACTGCCTTCCCTGAATGGTGGCATTTTGAATAAACCTACTTTTCTTTCCATCAACCTTGTCTCGGATTTTTGGAACCAGCAAGCAGCACTGAGAGCTTGAAGGAGGACTGGTGAAAAGTTAGAATAATTGTCATGGGGACTAGAAGGAGTTGTTAACTAGGTATATGAAAAGTTTTTCAGGTAGCATGAAGGTGGGGGACAGGAATATATGAGTATAGTAAACAAGTCATCAGGGAAGGGTCCTAGAGAAGCTGGCCTTTCAGCTGGACCTTGGAGAATGAGTAGGATTTTGATAGCAAAAGGGGCAGTAGGGAAAGAAGAAGTTAAATAAAAAGAGGAATGGAAATGGATGACCTGTTTGGGAGTCTATGCATTTACCCTTTTAACATTTATTTATTGAATCTCTATTATATGCTAGGCACAGTGCTAGAGGCCAGATGTTTGGAGGATACAGTGGTGACCAAGACCAAAAAAGCCCCGACCATGTAAAGCTCCCAATCTAGAGAAGATATAAAGGATAAGTTACAAAACTAACAGATATAGTAATCAAGAACTGAGATACCTGTGATGAAGAAAACAAAGGGTTGTGATATAGTATCAAGAGGTGGAAAATCTCCTTTAGGTGTGGTGGTCAGGGAAAGCTTCCCAAGTAAGTAACACTTACACTGAGCCATGAATGATAGAACGTGTGGGAAAGGAAGTGGGATGTGTTTCAGGCAAAGGGATGCGTGCGCAAAGGTCTGAGGTCAAGAGCTGGCCGATGAAGTTGAAGAAGTGTAAGGGGTCATGCCTTCCTGCTGGCGTTGAAGGTCTGCTCAGGTATTGATTTTATTCCCAGGGCAATGACAAGCCACTGAGGATTTTTAAGCAGGGGAGTCAGATCATCCAATTGGTGTTTTAAGAAGACCCCTGCCTCTGGGGATGTCTGGAGGGATGGTAAGGGAAATTTATTTTAAAAAATAAGTTTTCATTGATTTTACTTTTTTTTAAACTTAGAGTTTTATTGCTGTTGTTTTTAAATGTTTAGATTTTAATGCCAAATCCTAAATATATATGGGTGGGTGTTTAAAAAATTAAAATCAATTAAAACTTATTTACTTAGAAAGGTTCATTATTTTAGACATCCTGGAGTGCTTTGTCATTGATGTCACCTTGCTTCAGAGCTACAATAGGATATTTGAAATCAGAGACTATTGACCCAGATGTACAGCTGTCCTAAACATTCAATATTTAAGGAGAAAGGATATTTAAAATTGCACCAAATTGGGGGGGGGGGCGGAAAAGAAAGATAAACTGAACAAAAAATGTATAATATTCATTTTAATAAAATTTTGAGGCATTCCCTGGTGGTGTAGTGGCTTAAGGCTTCAGCACTGGGTTCGATTCCTGGCCAGGGAACTACCCACATTAAAAAAAAAAAATTTTTTTTTTAAACACTCTTTTCTTTCTTTCTTTCTTTCTTTCTTTTTTGCTTTTTGGTATGTAGGTAGCTCCCTGGCTGGGAATCAACCCAGGCCGCAGCCCTGACAGCACCAGCGCCAAAGCCTTAAGCCACTACAACATCAGGGAATTCCCTGAAACACTCTTGAGAGAATCAAAGGACTTTACAAATGGACAGGACTGCTATGTTCTTAAAACAAATGACTTAACATCATAAAGATATTAATTCTCACTAAATTAATCTAAAAATACCACAGGGGAGGGAGGTGGGAGGATGGGTGAAAAAAGGGATTGGGATTAAGAAATACAAACTTAGTTATAAAATAAATAATGAGGATGTGATGTACAGCAGAGGAAATAAAGTCAATAATAATGTAATAACTGTGTGTTGACAGGTGGTTACTAGACTTAATGTAATGATCATTTTGTAAGGTATATAAATGTTGAATCACTATGTTGTAATATGATAATGTATGTCAACTATAATTTAATACATTTACCACAATCCCAGTAAAAATATCAAGAGAATTATTTTTATGTGAATATGACAAACTGATTGTAAAGTTCATATGAAAATACAGGCAAGAATAGCCAGGAAAATTCTGAACAGAAAGAATTTCAAGGGGAGACTGGGTTATTATAATAGATATTAAACCATATTATTGGACTTCACTAATTAAAATTATAGCACTGATGTCTGTAAACACATACGGATCAAAGAATAAAAACAGAAAGTAGAGAAATAGTCTCAAATACATACAGGCATTTAGTATATGATCAAATAATATTTTTAAATTGGGAAAGATATGGATTTTTCAATAATGGTTTTTGTTTGTTTGTTTTTGTTTCCAGGAGAGAGGGCGAACGCAGTCCCCCACTACCACAAATTATGCAGTGGAGTTTCCCACATTTGGGGAAATCACAGGGGTCAGCACATCCAGACTGCAATGGATAAGCCTCGCCCTGGGAAAACCACCTTCGTGATCATGGTGTCTCCCCGCCAGGTAAGTATCAATAATGGTTTTAAGACCATTGTGTAGCTATCCAGAAAAAAGTAAAATTGATCCCAATTTTAATATTAAAATAAGTTTGAGTTGGAGCAAAGTTTTAAATATAAAAATATAAAACCATGGAAGTACCAGAGCAAAGTATGTGAGATATTCTTGTAGAAGATCCTGTGTATGTGTGGGGGGGGACTTTCTAATAAAGACAGGAGACTACCTTTAAAAGTTAATACAGGAGTTCCCTGATGGTGTAGTGGCTTAAGGCTTCAGCGCTGGCGCTGTCAGCGCTGCGGCCTGGGTTCGATTCCCAGTCAGGGAGCTACCCACATACCAAAAAACAAAAAAGTAAAAAAAACCAAAAAAAAATAAAAGTTAATACATTTGACGATATGAATATAAAAACATGCAGCATAAAAAAGAAATCATGTGTAGAGTTAGTTACCAAGAACAAACAGAAAAAAGTGTGTTACTCATGCATGAAGGCTACTTTCTCTAATATATAAAATCTTTTATAAATCTGTCATCAGGGGAGTTCCCTGGTGGTGTAGTGACTAAGGTTTCGGCACTGTCAACGCTGCGTCCTGGGTTCGATTCCCAGCCTGGGAACTTCCCATATAAATAAATAAATAAATAAATAAATAAATAATCATTAAAAAAAAATCTGTCATCAAAAGACAAGCAACCTAGTGTGCAAATGGGCAAAGAATATAAAAACTCAGTTCACAGAAAAGGCAATACAAATAAGCTTGCACAAACAAAATGATGCTTAACCTCATTCTTAAGAAAAATGGAAATTAAAACTAAAATAAATTACCATATTTGGTTTATAAGGTTGATAAGGGCTAGATGATGGGAAAACAGGGTCTCATACATTGTTGATAGGATCGTATATTGGTACAATTCATGTAGAGGGCAATTTGACAATATCAATCAAAATTACAGACATAGATACCTGTTGGCCCACATTTCCCTTCTAGGAATTTAACCTACATGTACAAGCAGGTGTAGGAAATTATACAAGTTTACTTATTACAGCATTACATTAGTGCCTCTTTATCTGTGGTTTATCTTTGTGAGGTTTCAGTTACTGGCAGTCAACTGCGATCTGAAAACATTAAATGAAAAATTCCAGAAATAGTTCATAAGTTTTAAATTGTGTGCTATTCTAAGTAGCATGATGAAATCTTGCGATGGCCCACTTGGTGGTCTCATGACTTGAATCATCCCTTTGTCCAGTGTATCCATGCTGTGTACCCTACCTGCCTGTTAGTCCCTTAGCTGTCTTGGTTATCAGATTGACTGTTGGGGTTATCACAATGCTTGTGTTTCAAATAACCCTTATTTTACTTAATAATGCCACATTCACATAACTGTTATTACCATATATTGTTATAATTGTTCGTTATTATTATTTACTGTTAATCTCTTACTGTGCCTAATTTATAAAGTAAATTTTGTCATAGATACGTATGTACAGGAAAATACAGTGTATCTAGGATTTGGCACTATCTGTGGTTTCAGGCAACCACTAGAGGTCTTGGAACATATCCTTGTGGATAAGGGGGAATTACTGTACTTATACAAGAGCAAATAATTTGTAGTACAGTGTGCAATATTAATAGAATACTATTGTATTGTTACAAAAGAATGAATGAGCTACCCATCACCTGACATGTAAAGTTCTGCAAAGGTATACAAGGGAGTTCCCTGATGGTGTAGTGGCTTAAGGCTTCGGCGCTGGC
>PVJL010008404.1:51231-67076 GCA_004026885.1 Lyroderma lyra
CCCTGACTGGGAATCGAACCCAGGCCGCAGCGCTGACAGCGCCAGTGCTGAAGCCTTAAGCTACTACACCACCAGGGAACTCCCAAGGAGCAGTAATCTTAATATGCTATTTTGTATATACATCTAGATCTCTCTATATATACACATGCTCCTAGATGCACAGACTATTCCTATAATTAATTACATTTAAGAACGTTGTAACATGGGTTGCTTCTGAGGTAGGGAATTTGATAGCTGGGGACCCAGAGTGGTAGGGAAACATTTTCTTCTATACCTTTTAAAATTACCATGTGCATTATTTACATAATAACAAAATAATTTAATTAAAACTGAAGCAAACATTTATGTAGCCTTTCTGGTATAAGCAGAACCTCTTTGACTAACAGGTGGTAGAAGGTGGGTGTGCATGGTGACTGACCATAATGAGAGTATGGGATTTTAAAATTCTATACTTTGATCTGTTTATCCCTAAAGTCCTTTCCAACACCAATATTCTTAATTCTTAGCTTGACTGTAAACTCTGACAGCATTAGAATTATGCTTTTCAGTCCCTTGACTCTCTCTCAAGGGTGTGGTGCAGGTTTTTCTGCCAAGTTTGGTGCCCTATAAATATATGTGCCTGTGCTAGGACACAAAATCAGACACTGAATTTGACGGAAAGCTTAAGTTCTAGCCCTACATTTCAAACTACTAAATGCCAACTCAATTGGCTCAATTGATCCACAGTACTTGGCCAGGGTAGACAGAGAGTAAAAACTGACTGCTTAATATAATTGGTGGCTGAGACAGCTGGCATGAAACATATGGCAGCAATCTTAGAATTTTCTGTCATGACCCAGTTTGGGACTCTGTTTAATTCTGTACTTAGCACTGCACCAGTCAATTAGAGGGATCTAAGAAATTCTCTAGGAATCTCCTTACATGATACTTTATTAGGATCTTAATGCAAATATCTGTTGAATAATAAGTACCTAGAAAGCTGGGAGAAATGTGAAAGCAGCTTAGGAAGAAAGCTTCTGAAGCAGGCTTAAACAGGAATCACTTCAATTGTCAAATCAGTTTTGACTGATACCATTTCACGGTTTGGGATTCTTTTTTATTTATTTATTTCTTTATCTTTTGTTTATTTATTTATTTATTTATTTATTTATTTGTATGTGGGTGGTTTCCTGGCTGGGAATCGAACCCAGGCCGCAGCATTGACAGTGCTAGCACTGAAGCCTTAAGCCACTACACCACCAGGGAACTCCTGGGATTCTTTTTATTTTGAGTGAATTAATAAATTAACAGGGTTGACTAACTTTCTGGCTCTATTGTCCCCAAAGTTGGATATCTAATGCCTTACAGTTTCCTTAAGGCAAAACCAGGCAGTTCAGTATTTTAAGCTAGATGCTATAGTGTCTTAGCATTTTTTTCTAAGACCTTTGGTTTGGGAAAATTGAGACTTGAATTTATTTTTTTTTTAATTTTTATTTATTTATTTTTTTACTTGAATTTATTTTATTTTATTTTGCTTGTACTTTTAACTGTACATTTATTTATATCATTTATTTTTATTTTTCAATTACATTTGACATACAATATTATACTGGTTTCAGGTGTACAGCACAGTGATGAGACATTTATATAACTTACAAAATCCTTATTCTGATACATCTGGTTCCCATCTGACACCATATATAGTTATTACATTGTTATTAACAGTATGCCCTATGCTGCACTTTACATCCCCGTGACTATGAATTTGTACTTCTTGATTTCTTTCTCTTTTTCACCCACCCCTCCCATCCTTCTCCCATCACCCCAACAAATCTAGTACCCATCTGACATCACCCATAGTTATTGCAACATTATTAACTATATTCCCATGTTATACCCTATATTCCCATAGCTATTGCTCTGTAACCACCAAACTGAACTTCCCAATCTCTTCCCCTTATTTCACCCCCTCCCCCAAACTTCCTCCCATCTAGCAACAAACTAAATGTTTTCTATATCTATGAATCTGTTTCTGTTCCACTTGATTGTTTCCTTCTTTGGATTTCACTTATAAGGAAAGTCAGCTTGCATTTGTCTTACTCTGTTTGACACTCCAATCAGTGCAGTGCCCTTTATGTCTTTTGATTGGAGTTTTTCATCCATTTAAATTGAAGGCAATTGCTGGTATGTACCTATTGCCATTTTATTGTTCATAATTTTGCTTTTATCCCCCCACCATCTTAAAGCAGTCCCTCTAAGATTTCCTTGTAGTACTGGTTTGGTGGTGATGAACTCCTTTAGCTTTTTCTTGTCTGAGAAGCTCATTATTTGTTCTTTAATTTTGTCTTTTTTTTTTTTTTAATGTGGGTAGTTCCCTGGCTGAGAATCGAACCCAGGCCACAGCGTTGAAAGCATGGAAGCCTAGCCACTACACCACCAGGGAATTCCCTGTTCTTTAATTTTGAATAGGAGCCTTGCTGGGTAGAGTAATCTTGGTTGTAGGTCCTTTTCATCACTTTGAATATTTTCTGCCTCTCCTTTCTGTCCCGCAAAGTTTCTGTTGAGAAATCAGCTGAGTCTTATGGGAGCTCCCTTATAAGTAAGTAGTTGCTTTTCTCCTGCTGCTTTTACTATTTTCTCTTTGTCTTTAACCTTTGCCATTTAAATTATAATGTCTCTTGGTGGGCCTATTTAGGTTTATCTTGTTTGGGACTCTCTGTGCTTCTTGGGCTTGTATGTCTGTTTCTTTCACCAGGTAAAGAAAGTTTTAAGTCATTGTTTCTTCAAATAGGTTCTCAATTTCTTGCTTTCTCTCTTTTCCTTCTGGTATTCCTATGATGCAAATGTTGTTGAGCTTGATGTTGTCCCAGAGGCCCCTTAAACTATCCCCATGTTTTTTATTTTTATTTTTTTGCTATTCTGACTGGATGTTTTCTGATACTTTGTCTTCCAATTTGCTGATTCAATCCTCTGTTCCATCTAGTCTGCTGGTGATTTCTTCTATTGCATTCTGAATTTCAGTTATAGTTTTCTTCATTTCTGACTGGTTCTTTTTTATGGTTTCTGTGTGCTTTATGCTTGCTACCTCTCTGTTGAAGTTTTCACTAAGCTCCTTGAACATCCTTAAAATCATCATTTTGAGCTCTGTATCTGATAGGTTGATTGCGTCTAATTTGTTTAGGTCTTCTTACGGAATTTTCTGCTGTGTTTTATTTGAGACGTATATTTTTGTTTCTTCATCTTGGATACACGTCTGTATTTGTTTCTATGTATTAGGTAGATCTGCCCTGTCTCCCACTATTGCTGAATAGCCTTATATAGTAGGTGCCCTGTGGGGCCCTGGCACTGTCTCCCTGGTCATCTGTGTTGAGTGCTCCTGTAGATTCTGGTTTGATGCTAGTGCTGTGGCTGGAGCTGCTCAACAAAAGTCTCAAAGCACACCAATGCTGGTCACTGCCAGCCTGGGGCCTGTGGACTTAAATAGTTTTCCAAGGAATATTGCAATGTGGGTGGAGCTGACTGCTTCCAGAAGAAAGTGCCTCTGGCATTGGTGGAGTTGGGTGAGTTGGGGTCCCAGTGAGTCAGCAGGGTGGAATGAGTAAAGCTCAATAGGCCAATCAGGTTCAGATTTGGCCATGCAGGGGCAGGAACAACACAGGAAAGATGGCGCCCAACAGCAGGCTGCCAGGAAAAATGGCAGCTGTCTTCCAGTCCTCACTTCAATGCCACACACCTCAGTCTGCCCCCCCACCCCTGCCTCATATGCTTCCAATGCCCCCTGAGTCACTGTCCCTCTGTTGGAGCCCAGGGTGAGTACTTGTGAGTGACTGAGTTTGTGCGGGCACTTTAAGAGGACATCTAGGTTTCCCAGAACCTTTTGTCCCAACCGGATGGTTGAGTCGCCACTGATTTTTCACAGTCAGATGTTCGGGAGCCTCTTCCCAGTACTAGTGCTCTGGGCTAGAAACCCTTGCTACTCTGGGAGAAATCTCTGTGGCTGAGATATCCCTCCTGATTCTCTACTGTGACTGGAGGTTTGGCTCTTTTCGCATCTGTGTCCTTCCTACCAGTTTTGCCGTGGCCTTCTCTCTTTTGTATCTTTACTTATAAAGCTTCTGTTCAGTTGGACTTCAGATGGTTCTCTATGTCAGTTGCTCAATAATTTAGTTGTAATTTTAATGTCTTCATGGAACAAAGCAAGCACAGTGTTCACCTACTCCATCATCTTGGATCTCTCTCAAGGCTTGAAATTTTTATGATTAAACATTTCCCTTTCCTAAGGAAAAATATCTTCTTTTGTGGGGGACAGGGTAGTTCTCTGGCTGGGAATCGAACCCAGGCTGCAGCGTTGAGAGCACCAAAGCCTAGCCACTACACCACCAGGGAACCCCTCACAAGGCAAATATATCTAGTAAAACACTGCCCAAATAGTTAACAGATTAATTACTATATAACTTAGATACTAATATTTTATTGTGTGGCCATGTTTTAGACAACAAAGAGGAGCTGGTAATTACTCTCCAATTGCATTATGGTGGCCATGTGCTTCCTTGGTGCACCATTTCCATATAATTAGAGCTATGTGTGTCCTGCAAAACCAAGTGATGCCCATAATATCCATTTGGAAGCATAAAATTAAATTTCTTAGATGGAGAGTAACAATCTCAGTTTTGAGAAATTGATTCCTTCAAGGATTTCTTTGGGACATATGGACTCTCTTTTCCAAGATGTACAAATAACTTAGTTTACCATTCAGTATGAATAGAGACTTTCCTATCAAACTTGGAAAGCCAGCTTCCTTTCTGAGTAGAGAACTGTGCTAGGGCTACAGTTCTGAGAGTAACTAGGACAGCCCCTGCCTCCGGGTACCTTGAGAAGGGATTACTTCTGGAAATGATTTGGAATTTGAGGGGTTAGGGTATCTTGGAGGCCCAGGCAGAAAATGAGTGGTCCAGAGAAGTTATTTTTATCCCAAATGGATTGTCTTATTTATTTCACTCCTTTAGAAGCTTCCATAAATAGGTACTACTTGAAGTCTGATCTTTTGGTTAAACATGTGAATAGACTCCTAAGTTTAGAGCACTTAATTTTATTTCAGACTTTGGCAACATAATTTGGGGAAATATGTTTAATTAAACTAAAGTTTAGAGGAAACAATCTAGTTGGTCAGTTGAACTCAGGATTTATACCAAGAGTAACCAAGAGTACTTTCATTTTTTATTTTAATTTTAAAAGTCAAATCTGAATTTTCTTTTCCTAAATGAGAGCACATCCCAGGATTCCCATTATAACTGTGTGTGTGTGTGTGTGTGTGTGTGTGTGTGTGTGTATATATATATATATATATATATATATATATATATATATAGTTGTTGTTGTTGTTATTGGTATGTGGGTAGTTCCCTGGCTGGGAATTGAACCCAGGCTACAGCGTTGACAGCGCCAGCGCCGAAACTTTAAGCCACTACACCACCAGGGAACTCCCTGTATATATATTTCTTGATTCTACCAATTCCTAAATTCTCAGAATTTCCTAAGATGTCCAAACCCTGCCTGCATCCCCTACATCATTTTATGACAGTCTACTGGACTGGGGACCTCAGCTTCCCAGTGCCTCCTCCTGTGCTTCCTAAGACCCACCTAGGAGCATCCATAGCTCTATTTGGGAAAAGGCATGAGAGTGAGGAGGAACCTCACTGTTCTGACAAAGTCCCCAGTGACTTTTTCTGTAAGCTTGGTTTGTAACTAAAAACAAATACTTTAAAAAACTAATTTTTGTTTATTGAAGAAAATTTATGAGATACAGATAATCAAGTGGAAGAAAATCAAAACAGCCCATAATCTTACCACCTGTAGATCACCAGAGGTAACACTTTGGTATCAATTCTTTCAGTCTTGCAACTATGCACAAGCTTTTTTTTTTTTTTTAAATGTGATATTACTGTTTGGTAACCCACTTTTTCCTACTTAATATAATGAGAACATTTTTCCCTGTCCTAAAACTATTTTTCCTTTGAGTCATTTCTAATGGCTGCACAGTACTCCATGTTATGCATATACCTTGACTAAATTAGCCAATTGTAGAAATATAGTCTGTTTCAAATTCTTCTTCTTCTTTTTTTGGTTGGTTCCCTGACTGGGAAGTGAACCCAGGCCACAGTGGTGAGAGCGCCAAAACCTAGCCACTAGACCACCAGGGAACCCCTCAAATTCTTCATTTTTATAAATATTCCTTATGGCAAAATCTTTTGGGATACCTATGATTATTTCCTTAACATAAACTCCTAGAAGTAGACAGAATATCTGTACCAAAGAGGGAAATTTCTGTTCCCTCTGCCCACAGCTCTTTCTCCAGGCTCTTTGCATGGCTGGCTCCTTCATAGGTTCTGGGTCTCAGAGAGGCCTTCCCCGACCACTCAACTTTAAGTAACCTCTCTTAGTTGTTCATTACTCTTGCTTATTTTCTTCAAAGCACTGTTCTCAATGTGAAATTATCTTATCTATTTTTTTGTTTGTTTGTTTGGTTTTTTTTTTGGTATGTGGGTAGCTCCCTGGCTGGGAATCAAACCCAGGCCGCAGCACTGACAGTGCCAGCGCCGAAGCCTTAAGCCACTACACCATCAGGGAACTCCCTATCTTATCTATTTATTTACTTATTGACTGTCTCCCTGATCCCCAATATAGATGCTGTGAAGGCAAGAACCCCATTTTGTCTCTCTTGATTATTCTTATATCCCTAATACCTGGCTCACAGCAGGCATTCGATTACTATTTATTAAATGTTTGAATAAATACATAGAAAAAAGTACTATTATTCAGTTAAGGAGGTATAAGATATAGGCAGAATAATGGTCATAGATTACAGAGTAGAATTTTTTTTCTTTTTTATGTGGGTAGCTCCCTGGCTAGGAATGGTACCCAGGCCGCAGTGTTGACAGCACTGAAGCCTAGCCACTACACCACCAGGGAACTCCCCAGAACATTTTTAAAAAGCCTTTATAATTAATAAAAGCTTCATACATTAATAACAGTCCCCCAGAAGCTAAAATGTTATTTTTCCATATTATGCCTTTTTAAAATAGTTCTATGGGGTTGAGGTGGGGTGCAAACACAATGATATTTACTTTGGAAACACAGACACAAAAACTACTTTTATTTTACATGCTGAGAGTAGAAATATGACTCCTATGCAATGCAAGATTTGCAATATAGCTGAAAATGGACAAGACATTGGCATTCCCATCTATTATAACTGGACCAGAACTTCAATCACCAGCTGAAACAATAAACATGGGATCAGCAGGCATTTGCCTGCATCCTGAGTTCATTCCAAAGTGAAACCATGTGCAAATGACCTAAGGATCTAATGCCTCCTGCTTCAGAATTTATGCAAAGCCACATAAAGAAGGATGTACTGAAAATTCATGCCCATTATAGAATGGCCCAGGATTCAGAGAAATCTATCTGGGCCAAAAGAAACTGAGCAAAATTTCTTACTTTTTCTTTTCCAGTGATCAAACAACTAGGGCCATTAACCAAGAGCTGGTTTTATTGGAGGTGGAATGGAACAGTCCCAATCCCAGGGTTTGCAGCTGTTGCCTGGAGTTAGCAAGAACAGGCACACATGGAGGGCCAGCTAAGACACCTGCCGACTTGTTGCTCAGCGTAGGGAAAGAGCCACTGTGATGGGACCCTGATATGTAAGGAAGCCTGATATAAAGCAAACCTGGGGAGGGCCAGAGGCCTCTGTATTTATATCTACAATAAGTGGGAAAAGCTGAAAATGTGTAATGTGTTCTGCTTGGTTTAGGGGCTATACACAGGTATAAGCCACATCTCTGTAATTTTCCAGCCACGTGTGTCTCAGATGGTCTTGCCTTCTTCTCATTTATCTGAGTTTTGATTTCTCATGATAGAAAACAACAGAAATAATTGTTACTTCAAGTGCCCAGTAGTAGCCTACCTTTATCTGTCATACCAATTTTTTGAGTTCTTTGAATGTGCCATGTTTCCTATTCTGGTTTCTGTTACCATATATCCAACTACCCTTCATTTAGTGGTGTAGAACATTAACCATCTTATTATGCTCATAAACTATGTGGGTTAGAATTTTGGGTAGGACACAACAGAAATGTCTTGTCTCTGCTGCATGGAGACTGGTCCATCAGCTGGGAAGACTCAAATGCAGGGGTGATATGAATGGCTGGGGGCTATGATGATTTGAAGTCTCCATCACTCATATTTGATACCTGGGCTGGTATAATGCAAAGGCTGGCCTCAGTGGGACCACGGACTGGAGTACCTGCTTATAGCTTCTCCATGTGGCTCGGGTTTCTCTTAGTATGGTGGCTGGCTTCTGAGAGGGAACATCTTGAGAGCAAGCATTCCAAGACAACTAAGTGGAAGTTGCATGGCCTTTTTTGGCCCAGACTTAGAAGTCAGCAGTGTCATTCCTGCCACATTTTATTGGTTATAACAGAGATATAAGCCATCCCAGATTCAAGGGGAGAGAATTAGTTTGCACCTCTTGATAGAGTAGTGGAAGAGTTACATTGCAGGAGCTCTTTCTTCACCTCCTGCTGAAGGCAATGCCTATATTATGGTTAGAAGCTGTTTTTAGTAGGGAGGATCTACGAGTCACACCTGTGAGATCCTTACTATGCCTTTTATCTAGCTGAAAGTTTCTATGAGGCACCACTTTAGATGTTTCTGAGGTTGTAAGTAGGGATCTTACAGGAGCACCCCGGCTTTGCTCTTTGCCCTGAAATCATTCTTTAAACTTGATTTTTTTTTTTTTTTTTTTGCCTTCTAAAATGACTGGGAACAAGAAAGAGTTTTATTTTTCATACTTGTCAATTCCTGACTCTTTTGTAGTTCTTCCAAATTTTGTACCTTTTTTTTTTTTTTTAATTCATTTTTATTGTTAGACTTATTGGGGTGACATCTGTTAGCAAGGATTACATAGGTGTACCTTTTTTAAAAGCTCATTTCTCTCTAAATCTTATCACCACAGCTAAAAGAAATCAGTTGGAACTTTCAGCACTGCCCAGAAATCTTAACTACATCATTGAGTAGGTACAGCTTTTATTTTCCACGTTATGGCAGACAACAGTGCTGTTGAACTTTCTATCACTATGTAAAAAAAACTCCCTTTTCCTCTAGCTTCCAATAATTTTCTCATTTTTCTGGTAAGCCCTCATTGACAGTCTTCTGCAGCCCTATCAGGCTTCTGCTAGCAAGCTCAAGGGATCTTCAGCTTCTGCTTGCCCCCTGGTCCCAAATGTTTTTAGGCTTTTCTTATAGCAGCATCCATTTGCAGGTAACAAACTCCATTCTGATTATAATTGCTGCATCACAAACCACCTCAAATTTAGTGGTATGAAACAATAACCATTTTATTTGACTTATTATATGGATAAGGTACAACGGGGAAGGTTTGTCTCTGCTCCACAGTGTCTGGGTACTCAGTGAGAAAGATTTGAACACCAGGATCGACTCATTTGGCTGGGAGGTTGAAATCATCTAGAGACTTCTTTTTTCACATACCCAGTGCCTAGATCAGAATGTCTCAAAGGCTGGGCATGCTGTGACTAGATTACCTATGTATGGTTTGGGCTTCTCACAGAAAGGCAGGTGGATTATGAGGGAGAAATCTCCTGAAAGTGAGCATTCCTAAAGAACCTGGTAGAAGTTGCATGGCCTTTTCTGATCTAGGCTCAGAAGTCTTGCAGCATCACTTCACATTAGTACTGGATCACTTTAAACTGAATCCATAGCTTAAAGTTTCTAGGACTCCCCAGGAATTGAAATTCAGGTTGTAAATCTATACTACGAATGTTGCTAGTCTGTGGTTATAATTTTTAGAAACAGTTAGTACCCCTCACCCCAGCTCAGCACCAAGGCAATTTTCCTTGCTGACCACTGGGGGTAGAGAAAGAGGGGTTATTCCTGGTCCAGGCTTTATGAGGAAAGGGTCTCCTATCAGCCCCCCATCTTGAATAGGTCCTGACCTTTGTACTTCATGACAATTGGTTTTGTTGTTTTTTTTTTTTTTGTTTTTGTTTTTGCTTTTTGGTATGTGGGTAGCTCCCTGACTGGGAATCAAACCCAGACCGCAGCACTGACAGCGCCAACGCTGAAGCCTTAAGCCACTACACCATCAGGGAACTCCCTACTTCATGACAATTGAAGTTCAGGTTTGGTAAGGTTCCTCAAAGGTACCTTCAATGTTCCACTTACCTCCTGTAGCTCATGCCTTCATTTATGTTTTAGCATGATATTTTTCTTTTTCTTTCTTTCTTTTTTTTTTTTTTTTTTTTTTTTTTTTTTTTTTTTTTTTTTTTTTTTTTTGCTTTTTGGTATGTGGTTAGCTCCCTGACTGGGAATCGAACCCAGGCCATAACGCTGACAGCGCCAAAGCCTTAAGCCACTACACCATCAGGGAACTCCCGATATTTTTCTTACTATATTGAAAGCTGCTTTTAAGAAGATGGTTTTGATATTTAAGCCATCAATTTTAGTTGTTTATGATAAGAGGATCAGTCTGAATACATCTGTTATATTATTGAAAATGGAAGCTCCTATATCAGTGGTTCTCAACCTTCCTAACGCACGACCCTTTAATGCAGTTCCTCATGGTGTGGTGACCCCCATAAAATTATTTTCGTTGCTACTTCATAACTTTAATGTTGCTACTGTTATGAATCGTCATGTAAATATCTGATGTGTGTTTTCCAGTGGTCTTAGGCGACCCCTGTGAAAGGGTCATTCGACCCCCAAAGGGGTCGCAACCCACAGGTTGAGAAGCGCTGTCCTATATGAACAAACTGCACCTTTATCCACTTGTTTATTTCAGAAACTTGGAAGTCCATTTGCAAAAGACCATATTTATTGAAATACAATTAATATATCACACTAAGTGCACAATTCAATGGCTTTTACTCTATTGACAGAGCTGTGTACCAACCAACACAATCAATTTTAGAACATTTCATTATCTCTAAAAGAAACCCTGCACCCGTTAGCCACCACCTGCAAATCTACCCACCGTTTCCCAGCCCTAGACAATCATTCATCTGCTTTCTGTCTCTCTGTATTTGTCTATTCTGGGCATTTCATATAAAGGAATGATATAATATGTGATCCTTTGTAACTGGCTTCTTTTACTTAGCATGTTTTCAGGGTTCATCCATGTTCCTTATTCCTGATACCTCAGTCTCTCTGACCAGGTGGATATAGCCCAGCCTGGCTGATGCACCGCCAAGTCTTTTCTCGTAGGTGTCCTTGGAAACACCCTCCCCACACTTTCAGCAGGCAGTCAGCATCCATTTCAACTTCCTTCTAGTGAGTCTTGCTCTATTGCAAAAGTTGGAACGCTAAAAACTGCATTTCCCAGAGTCTCTTTCAGCTAGATGCTGATGTCACTTATGTTCTGCCAATCAGATGCTCCCACATAAGACTTGATTTCGGAATTAAATAAAATCAGGAGAGAATCATTTATATTTTGGTATGGAAGTGGCAAAGGAGGCAATGTGCTCAATGGTCAGCTTCCTGTGATGACAGCGGCAGCTCCCCCTGCCCCCACCCCCCACCTCCCCACCCACCTACACCTCACCCCGCAGAAGCAGCAGTGTAATTCTGGGGATTAGGGGTTGTCCCTAGAAGCTCCACCTAGAACCTGATCCTCCAGCCTTTCCCAGACTTTGTACGCCTACTAACACCTGATAATAAGTGGATTCTGTTGTCTTGGAAGGAACCTTAGGAGCCTCAATGGTTTGTTCTCTTCCCTGCCTCCAGGAAAATGAAACTCCCAAGTCATTCAAGATAGGTAGCATTGAAGCCATTTAACATTCTTCTGCTTTTTTCCCATGGAAAGCAACAGATTAGATTCCTTATAATAAACTTTCAGGTAAAAGACAAGAATTGGGTAAATGCCTCATCCTAAACTACTGTTCCTCTTACTTACTACATTACACATGGTCTTCTTTCAATTCCCTGACTATGTCCAGAATGTAAAGCAGCATAAAATCACCAGATTGCACAGAGGGAAAGAGACAGGGTATGGAGAGAAGGTAAGAGGGGGCCTTCTTAACAACTGATAAGTCATACCACATCATCAATTCCTAGAAAGACTGGCCCTTCTGCCTCCCTCCTTGCTGTCCTAGGGCTTTGGGATCTGCTCTCCATTCCACCCAGAATGCTCTTCTCCATTATTCTTCCCCTACCTAACTCAGTTTTTCTTTTAGTTTTGGCTGAAAAGTTGCTTCTTCAGACCCTTTTCTGACCACTCCCCATCAGAATTTGATTCTCCTGTTACTCCTGCCCACTTCAGCATATGATATTTGTTCTGCCCCATACTTCTTAGTACAATTTGAATTAAGTAATTATTTGAGTGTTTCTTTGTTTAATGTCTACCTACCCCACCCCTGGGTTGTAAGCTCCCTGAGGGCAGGAAACCTGTCTAAATTACTCATCACCATATCCTCGGCATCTGACATGGTGCCTGGCCATAGCAGCCATTTTAAGATTTTTGCTAAATGGATGAACAAAGGTGCAATATGACCTTTTAAGCTCATCTTGTACATGAGATTTGACTCTCCCTTTTGTGACGACCTACCCTGTCATTGGTGAGAGATGCAGCCAATATTAAGGACACAATGAGGACAGCTGGGATCAGGGCAAGAGCTTCTACTCCCACTTCAGAATGCAATGATTACAGATAAGAGAGTCAAAATTATGAGTTTTACTGCTGCTGATACCACTCAGAATAAGTCAAAACATATCCATTCAGTGTACATAGGACATTTTTTGTGTTAATAATAATAGTTTAAGCACATGAGAAAGGCAAAGATAGTTGAATGGAGGGAGGCAGAAGGGCCAGTCTTTCCAGGAATTGATGATGTGGTATGACTTATCAATTGTTAAGAAGGCCCCCTCTCACCGTCTCTCCATACCCTGTCTCTCTCCCTCTGTGCAATCTGGTGATTTTATGCTGCTTTACATTCTTAGAATTTTACTTTGTCACATTGCCTGAAATTTCATTTATGACCATCCTTTGTTAAGGTGATGATGACATAATTTGTGTACTGAGCACTTTGAAGCAGGCCCAAGTGGAACTCTAGCATTAGAGTCTTAGGGCAACATTAATGCACCAAGCATAGTATTTGCTTGAGTGTGTGTACGTGTAATGGCCTAGGGAGAAATTTCTCCTCCTGTAGATATTATTCAGAGCCAATCCTGAGTCCACAGTAGCCTGAAATAGCACCCAGGTTTCTTAAGCCAGCTAGCCAAATATACTAAACATATTTTAGAGGCCCTCAACAATCCTCTTTGCTAGACAGCTGTAATTCACTATGACTCTGCACCCTATCCTGGCTAAAGCTGATTCACCAGGGTGGGTTGTCAATCTTCAGGTTAATTGCCCTTTTGCCCAATGCAGTAGGTTCTGCCAGTTTGTGGGGAGGCAGGTAGAACAACACAGATGTGTATTCACAGCATATTAATGGAGGAACATCAGCAGGAAAGCCCACAAGGCCCTGTAGTGGAGGGATCCTGAACAGTTTTGAGCCCAGAGCCACCCTCCATAGGAGTGTCTTTTACACGGAAAAAATATGGTATGTTATGTGTGAACCCAACTTCTGAGGAGTGGCCTTGGACTCCACCCATTACTTATACAGGAGTGTCCAATCTTTCGGCTTCCCTGGGCTATACTGGAAGAAGAATTGTCTTGGGCCACACATAAAATACACTAACACTAACAATAGCTGATGAGCTAAAAAAAAAAGGTCTGTGCATAATTTGTAATGTTTTAAGAAAGTTCGTGAATTTGTGTTGGGCCACATTCAAAGCTGTCTGGGGCCACAGGTTGGACAAAGAAAACTTTATTCTACATTCCTGCACCTCAATTGCCTTCCAGTTAATATTGGCCTTGTTGGGATACAAACTGAGGATTGCTTGCAAGAAACACAGAGCAGCACAGTGGGTGTCTTACTTGAGAAAAAGCAAAAGACTTTCAGTATTTCTTCCTGCCTAACATGGATAAGGAACCAAGACCCTGAAAGGCGACGATGCTTCAAAATGCAGTTGTAGGCTCCTGAGCCACTTTCTTTGCTCGAGCCCGCTCCTACCTCTTTGGAGTGTACTTTCCCCTCAATAAACTATCTTTTTGTTTCACCACTTTAAAAAAAAAATGCAGTTGTCTGTTAAGTGTCCACAGGAAAGCAAACGTGTAGTAATAGTGGAGTGCATTTATTGAAGTAAGTAGTGGAAACGCATGGAAAGTCTCTGAAATGAGTGATTGTAATTTACATAATTGAATCCATGATCTGATTTAGATATTCTAAGTTAGGTGGGTTTTGTCAAACTTATGTACATTGAGTAATAGTTACACTCAAAGATCAAATTCATTCAAATAAAGACCATGAAAGAAAAAAAATTAGGTTTTCACCTAGGGAAAAATTCTCTAGAAGAGTGATTCTTTACTTTTTGGAATATGTAAATGCCAGAAAAATTTTTTTTCTTTATGATTTTAAAAATAACATGTTCATTAAAAAAAATTTAAACATTACAGAAAATTATTCATTTATTCAACAAGTATTTCTTTATCACCTATTATGTATAAGACCCTAGACTAGGCACTAAAGATGTAATAGTGAGCATAAAATAGACAATGTCCTATACACTCACCTTCTAAAGAAAGTATTAATAGTTTGCTGCAGTTCTAGACTTTGCACATCTTGATTATAACCCATGGTGATAAGTCTGTGGTCCCTGGTCCTCCTGCTGAGAATCCAAAGTCAAGAAGCAGTGCTCTACAAGTCTTATGTGACATGTTGGCTTCATAGACTTCTGTACTACATTATACCGATAGTCAACAACCTGCAGGACTATCCTTGACAATTTCAATGAAATTCAAGGCCAATTCCACTACACAGTCTAATCTTTCTTTGGCACATACCTCTCTGATGGAAGCTATTTTCATGGGAGCACGTACAAAAGCAAGTAAAGATATTTCCTGTTGGCCATTTCATCAGATGTTGGTGAATGGAGAAAATATCCTATTTCAGATCCAAGGCAACTAACAGGTATCTGACAGGTTGACGCCTTGAGGCCTTATTAGTACCCAGTAAAGACTGAAGTTGACACTAATATTCTAATTATATTTGAAGGGAGGAGAGGCTTCACGTTGCTCTTGCAGAGGAATTTACTGGGTCAGGTAAACACCCACATAGCTTTTTTTTTTTTTTTTTTTTTTTTTAATTCATTTTTATTGTTAGACTTATTGGGATGACATCTGTTAGCAAGGATTACATAGGTTTCAGGCATACAATTCCACAGTGCATTGTCAACTTGATGCCTAATAAGTTCACCACCTAATGTGACCCCTCTTTCCATCCCCTTATATTTAGCTTCCCCCCCTCCTCTCCCATCCCCTCCCCTTTCTCCCCTCCCTAACCCACTCGTCCCCAAATAAACATTAAACTATCGATTGTGTCCATTGTGTTATTTGTTTGTTCAGTTCTTTTTTCCTTTGCTTTCAGTTTTATATTCCGCATATGAGTGAAATCATGCAGTTCTTTGTTTTTTCTGTCTGGCTTATTTCACTTAGCATGATGATCTCCAGGTTCATCCATTTTGTTGCAAATGGCAATATTTCATCTTTTCTTATAGCTGAGTAATATTCCATTGTGTATATGTACCACAGCTTCTTTATCCAGTCATCTGTCATAGGGACCTTTGGTTGTTTCCATGTTTTGGCCACTGTGAACAGTGCTGCAATGAACATTGGGGTACATAAGTCTTTGCGGACAAAGGTTTTCAAGTTCTTTGGGTAGATCCCCAGAAGGGGGATTGCTGGGTCAAATGGT
>PVJL010008405.1:0-66928 GCA_004026885.1 Lyroderma lyra
GTCACGGTGCTCCCTGCTGTGACGGTGCTCCCCGCAGTCATAGTGCTCCCTGCCGTCACGGTGCTCCCTGCCGTAACCTGCTCCCTGCTGTCACAGTGCTCCCCGCAGTCATAGTGCTCCCTGCCGTCACGGTGCTCCCTACCGTAACCTGCTCCCTGCTGTCACAGTGCTCCCTGCCGGGGCGGCTGTCTTCGCATAGAGGCGCAGCACGGCCGGCGTCCCGGGGTCTGTCCTGCAAGGCGGGGGCGGCGCGTCCCCAGCTGCTGTCCTCGCCGGCAGCTGGGGGGTGGGAACGGTGTGGCACGTGCTCAGAGAGCTCTGGGCGCCCGTCCGCGCAGGAAGCCACCGTCCCGTGGATTTGCCCCCAGAATGGCCGCCGCGCCCGTCCGAGACCCCGTTAGCTGGTCTGCTCTGGTCAGAACCTCCGTGCGTTTAGCTTGTGTTCTGGTCCAAGAACTCGTGGCCGTTGCTGAGAAGGGCTGCGCCCCGCTGTCTCAGGGTGACAGCAGCCATGTGTGTCTCAGGTGCAGGGACTGTTTTGTCCCCGCTATCTCAGGGTGACAGCAGCCATGTGTGTCTCAGGTGCAGGGACTGTTTTGTCCCCGCTGTCTCAGGGTGACAGCAGCCATGTGTGTCTCAGGTGCAGGGACTGTTTTGTCCCCGCTGTCTCAGGGTGACAGCAGCCATGTGTGTCTCAGGTGCAGGGACTGTTTTGCCTTCGGCCACCAGGTTGGTCCAAGTCCGGAGCCCACGCGGTTCACCCAGAGAAGTCGCGTGGGACCTGCCTGCTTCCCTCTCCGTGTGGTCCCTAAACTCTGGGAGCCGGTGCCTTCGGTCTGCACGGCACTAGCCGCGCTGCGTGTGGTGTCCTTGTGGGAAAGACGGGGACATGGTGGACGGCAACGACCCCGGTAGGTGACTTTCTCACCAACGGATCGTCACTCCCGGAAAGTATTGATTAATGATCCGATGGCAGCCCCGGCGGCTCTGCCATGAGTCTCCATCAGGGACACAGTGACAGGTGTAAAGATATCGGAAGTCATTTCCAAGTGACACAGCGCTGGGAGGACAGCGGATACAATAGATGACAGATTCGGGATTCTAGAAGGTCCTGGCAGGCGAAGCTGATCGAGCTGAATTTTCGTGTTACGTCTTACACTTAGTGTCCCAAAAAATCAATACGTCAGGGACGAGGGGCCCGCCTCGCCGCGTTCAGATGAAGCATGCCTGGGCTTTAGTCCTCGGCTGGCTGCCGGCGGGGTCTGAGCCCGTGCGGGTGGTGCCCCTGGGAACCCGGGGCCATGCCGGGCATGAGGAGCCCGTGTGCTGCCCACCCCCGGGACGCCCCAGCCCCCCCGGGCGTTCCAGACGGGCGGCCCGTCCGAGGCCGTGTCTGAAGGCAGGCACGCGCCCAGGAACGCAGACGCAGGGTCCTGTTGTAAGAGCTACGTCGTGTGTCCCACACACGGCGCCCAGGTGCCAGGGAGACACGGAAACAGGAAACAGAGGGCTTGACTGTGGCGAGTGGGCGCCCCAGGGCAGGACTCCACGAACGCCAGCTCCCAGCTCCCAGCCGACAACCCTGACCCACCGCCCGCCTGCCCTTCTGTTCATTTTAGCTTTTCCTGTTTCATTAAACACGTTTGAACCATTTCTATTATGGTTACAACGCGCGTAACATAAATTTTACCATGCTGACCATTTTTACGTGTGCACTTCAGTGGCACGAAGTGCCCCCGCTCCAGTACGCACCCGTCACCACTGTCCAGCCCCAGAAGTTTCCATCACCCCAAACAGAAACTCCGCACCCACTAAGCAGCAACCCCCCGGCCGCTGGTCAACCGCTGACGTCCTCTCTTGTCTCCGTGAATTCCGTAGCCCGGTTTTGTCAATAAAGTTTTATTGGCAGGCGGCCACACCCCCTCGCCTCCATCCCGTCCGTGGCTGCTGAGTGCTGGCCACAGAGCCCACCTGGCCCGCGAAGCCTAGAGGTTTGCCATTCCCTGTCCTGTGGGGTGGCAGCAGCTGTCACCCCAGGCGGCCGGCCAGAAGGAACCAGGGCAGGGGCAGCGGACGGTGTCAGGAGAGCTCAGGGCCCGGGGCCAGCTCTCGGAGCTGCCCCGGTCAGAGTCAGGTCCCAGCCTCAGGTTCAGTGCCCGCTCCGTGTCCCGACACCACTGCTGGGTGCAAACCCGGTCAGAGCGTGTGTTCACAGCAGCTTGGCCAGTGCAGGCTTAAAGGCATCGGCTAGGAGCGCGACACTGACCGTCACACTCAGTCCTCTGTTGACGCTAGAAGGCAGGTGTTTTCACTCCCAGTTGCAGGAAGCAAGTGCCCCAGGTCACAGCTGGACCCCCCCCCCCCACCGCCACCGCCAGGCTCTGGCCTCCCACGCTCAGCTCTGGGGTTACCACCCTGGGACAGGATGGGTTCCCTGCCGGCCCTTGTGGTGACGGGGAGGTGGCCCCCATGTCCCCCGAGGTTCCCGTGGCTCCGGTTTCCAGGGCCCTGACGTTGGAATAACAGAAGCGTCACAACGTAGAGGCCCCATTGCACCCAGTAGGCGGCACGCGGGGAGTGGACGTCTGTGGTCCACGTGTTTCTAAAAACGACACCCCCGAGAGAGCGGGTGGGAGCAGCAGGTGTTAGAGTTTGTGGGGGGAAGCAGGTCTTCACATAGAAAACCCCAGAAGAGGAACCACGCCGACGTCGGAGACCCACCCCCACCGAAAAGCGCTGTGGATTTCCGGCTTCTCTTGAGAAACCGAGGGATCTGGTCACACCTGGCTCCCGTCCCTCGGGCAGCAAAGGAGCCCCCGCCCCCCCACCCCCGCCCCGCTGATCCCCAGCGGCCACCAGCCTCCGTCTCCGGACAGTTTGATGGTGGAGAAAGGTGTGTGAGGCTTCCATCCTGCAGTTTCCGAGGGTTTGAGTATTGCCCCGACCTGGGGCTAGCTGGGGCTGGGGCGTTTGCATCTGTGACACTCAGAGGGACACCTGCCCTGTCCAGAGGGCCTGCAGAGTTCAGGGGCCCCTTCTCTACTGCTTCGTGGAGGGGGCTGTCCATTGCAGACTGGCTTCCTGCCTCCCCCGACCCCTGATCCCCGTTCCTCACCCCCACTACCCGCGGTCACCTGTCACCAGACCCCGCCTGCAAGGCACTGGAGGAACCGGCCGAGGCCAGAGCGCTCCTGAAGACGGCAGCTCCTCTGTTTGCCCCCGGTAATAACGCCGCCCTCCGGCGGTGGCTGGGAAGGAGCCCGCAGGCTACGGCGGGTCACAGCACGGCGGGTCACAGCGCACGGCGGGTCACACAGCACGGCGGGTCACAGCGCACGGCGGGCCACAGCGCACGGCGGGCCACACAGCACGGCGGGTCACAGAGCACGGCGGGCCACAGCGCACGGCGGGCCACACAGCACGGCGGGCCACAGCACGGCGGGCCACAGCGCACGGCGGGTCACAGCGCACGGCGGGTCACAGCGCACGGCGGGCCACACAGCACGGCGGGCCACAGCACGGCGGGCCACAGCGCACGGCGGGCCACAGAGCACGGCGGGTCACAGAGATGTCTCTAGCTGTAGCTTTAAAACATTTATTCTGCCAAGATCCGTCGCCCTCCTGTTGTGGGCTGTGGGTCTCCCTGGACTGCCGTAACAAAGCCCCCCAAACTGAGTGGCATAAAAAACAGAAGTTTATTCTCTCACTGTCCTGGAGGCCAAGAGTCCAAAATCAAGATGTCCGCGGGGCTGTGATCCCGCCCAGGCTCCCTCCCAGCCCTGCTGGGCGCTGGTGTTCTTGGCTTGGGGGCGCATCACCCCAGTGCTCCTCCTTCCCGTGGAGCAGTGTGTCTGTGCCTGTTCTTATAAGGACACCCCTCATACTGGACGTAGGGCCCACCCAAATGCAGTGTGACCTCATCTCACTGTAATTTAACCAGTGACATCTGCAAAGACCCCGTGTCCAAATCAGGTCACATTCTGAAGCTCTGGGTCGACATGAACTTGAAAAGACACCGTCCAACCCTGAGTCCCCACGGGAGACCCCTCCCCAGCGCACAGGCTGCCCCTCCTCCCTTCCGTCTTCCTTCTCTCCTTTCTTCTCTGCGGGTCCGTTGCTGAGTTGCTGCCCCTCTGCCTGTCCTGCAGCAGAAGGGCACTGGGGGAGCCCCAACACGGGGGGCACCACCCCCCGCCCACGCTGGCCGCGCAGAGCCACCTGCAGCCAGCCCCGGTTTTCTCGTTTCAGATGGCAGAGCAGCTTATGACCTTGGCCTACGACAACGGCATCAATCTCTTCGACACCGCGGAAGTCTACGCGGCGGGCAAGTACGTGTCCTCTGTTGTGGGAAGCAGCAGTGTGGGCCACGGCCCCCCTGGGAAGCGGCAGGGGGGCTCTGCAGGCCCCCCACTCCGCCCACTTTCTAAACTCTGAATGGCTGGAGGACGCGGTGTTTGCATGGGGCACTTGGACACTGGTCACTTACTAAACTCCCCATGTGTCCAGGTACCGAGGTGACCAGAGCTGCAGGGCGGGGCGAGGGCCGCGGTTAAGCTGTCCCCCTGGGCTCTCCTGCCAAGCCGTGACCTGGGCCAGCCCCACCCAGCTGACGTTTCCACGTGTGACTGTGATTAGGGCTCTGCAGGGAGTGGGGCCGCTGGGGCCGGGCAGCGCGGGGTCTGGAGAGCCGAGCGCTGCAGGAAGCACTTCCCGTCTTGGCAGTGAACTTGCCTCCTCAATTATGTAAAAGCCCTCTTCAGCCAAGGCTGCTGGCTTCAGTTTTAGAGGCTGACTGTAATCAAATCATCCACTCTCCTGCGTCAGGTTTTCAAAAGTCAACTCGTGTTCGTGAAGTCATTTGTTGGCTCTCTGTCCTCCTCCCTCTGGCACCCCCGCCCGCCCGGCGTGAGCCGCGTTCCCATCCATCGCTGGGCCGGCCGCGCTGTGGCCGCAGGGCCAGCACCTGCCTCGCTGGGTTGTTGCCTGCAGCCTGCGGCAGGGCCCAAATCAGGGAACCCAGCTGGGCCTCTGCTCAAGTCCCAATCAGGGTCTGAGGATCTGACAGCCCTGGGGTCCCCAGTGGGACCCCCAAGTCTCCTAACCCCCGTCAGCAGCCTTCTGCAGTCCCTCCCAACCCCTGCAAATGGGCAGCCTTTTCCCATCAAAGTGAAACTTCCCAGACGGACAAGCTAGCCAAAGTCAGAAGTGGAGAAGCCCGGTGCAAAGCCACAGGTGCCCACGCGGTTCTGCGCACCTCAGCCTGGTCCCTGGCACTGCACCCACGAGGGCAGCTCCGGGCAGCCTCCTGCAGCTGCAGCTGGCCCAGCCCCTGTGCACGGGCCCAGCACACTGCGTTGCATGGCAGCCACACTCTCTGGGTCACTGTCTCCACTTCCCCTGATTAAGTCCAGGGTCCTGGGCAGCTCGGGGCCTCTCAGAAGGCCCTTGCCAGGAGCCGAGGGCTTGGGGAGCAGCCCCTGCCCTTCACCAGCTGCTGAACCTGCCTACGCACCCCCATCCATGCCTCGGTGCCAGCCGTCGCCCCCACGGGGAAGCTGGGTACAGGGCCAAGGGACAGGCCGGGAGAAGCCACTCAGGGCAGGGGGCTGCCAGGCATCCCCAGCGGGCGGTGGGCCAGGCACTGTCCCTCTCCCTAACCAGAGTGCCAACCACAGAGCTTGCTAGCACCCCTGCTTCTTGTGCTGGTGCTAATTTGGGCGCTTCCCAGACAGCAGCAGGATTTCTGTGCCTCGCCCCGCCCCGGTCAGGTGCCAGCCTCACCAAGTTCACAGCCACGGGCGTCCACGCCCAGGAGCAGCAGGTTTTGGGTAACTGCCTGCAGCTCCCGTAAGCCCAGGACCTCGGCCTGCTTTCCTCTCTCCCTCCCTGCCCAATCCTTTGTCCCTCAGGCGAGGGGCCACGGGGTGGCCTGAGTGATGTCCGTGCATCGTGACCAGACGCGAGCAGGAGCGTTCAGTGTGTTCTAAGCAGCCTGCCCATTGGAGCCCATCACGTCCGAGTGGAGGACTCAGGCGCCTTTATAATTGGCACGTGGCACCGGGTGTGGCTCTCTCTCCCTCTGTTGTTTTTGCTCAGACACGTTTTGCTACAAGCAGAAGTTCTTACAAGTTAGAAATTTACAAGTAAAGAAGCCAGCCGTGCAGGGCCACGCGAGGCTGGAGCAGCCCGCCGGCCCGTGACACTGGCCGGCCCGGGTGTGGTGCAGGGCGCCGAGGGACGCCAAACAGAACACACAGCGGTCAGCATGGCATCTGTCCCTCTGTTCACAAGCAGGAAACGAGAGGGACGCACACGCACACGCGCCTATGCGCACGCGCTCTGCTGCCAGCTCAGCCCCTGGCCCCGAGTGCACGTCCATTGTCTGAAAACAGAGGAATAACTGACTTTTTTAAAAACGTTCTTGTCTGGAAACTTTGCCCACGTGCATTTGCAGCGGGCAGGAGGATGGGGTGCCTCTGGCCTTGCCGAGCAGGACCTGGGCTCCTTCCTCCTCTGAGAGCCGGAGCCACTGCTGCTCGAATAGCACCTGCGGGGACACGTGCCCACGGCCACCTTCGTGGGGCAGTACACAGCTGCTCCCAGGCTGTCCCCTCTCTCTGGAATGAGCTGCCTGAACCACAGCAGGCCTTAACGAGCTGGCTTTCTGGCCCCGATGGCATTTTCACAGAGGGGACTGAGTGGCTGGTTGTCACGCAGGGGTGGGGTTCGATGCTTCTGACCGCCATAATGAAGTCTCCACGTCTGGTCCTTTTTGCAGGGCTGAGGTGGTTCTAGGGAACATCATTAAGAAGAAGGGATGGAGGTAATGACTGTGCCGTCTCTGTGGTCGGCGTCCTGGGGGCACGCAGCAGCGCCCGGGTGGGCCGGGGCGGCAGGAGGGGCTCCGCGAGAGGCAGGTGCGCTCCGGGGTCTGGGATGGAGCGGGCAGGCCGCCCGGGCGAGCCTCAGCTCGGGTCCCGTTGCTGTGCCACCAGCCCGCCTTCCTAAGGCCTGGGAGTCCCGGGATTTTTCTCCCTGGGATAGGAAGGATGTCCCAGAAAGTCCCAGAATGGGTGCACCTCGTGCTTCCCCCGGAGGAAGGGAGGCTCACACTGTGGCGGCCACCCCGCAAGTAGCCAGGGGCTGTGGGGAGGTGGGGAGGCTTCCACGGAGTCGCCAGGTGGGGTGCCCAGTTCACCGCTCCCAGATCCGAGGCAGCTCTGCCCCCCAACTCCACAACCACAGCAGTCATTCTCACCCCCTCCCTTGGGAAAGGTCATGGTCAAAGGTGGCCAGGAAGAGCCATCATTGTCCCCCCACCCCACTCCCCCACCTCCAGGACAGAGTCGTTGGGGTTGCATGTGCCCTGTGGATTTAACGTGGAAGAACTGAATCTCTTCCCTCCCCTTCCAGCCCCGGCTCTGGGCCGCCCCAGCCCAAACTCCCCTCCACATCACTGAGCTCCCCTCACAACCCGGGTGCTACCCCGACCCCAACCTGGTCCCTCTGTGGTCCCCCAGCCCCATGCCCGCTGATGACACACGGACTTTGTGAGGCAGGGTCAACATCTGACTCCCTTGCCTCCTTCCGTCCTCTGCTGACGCCTCCCACCGAGCCCCTCCGGGGCCTCCAGCCCTAACTTGACCTCGAGTCCCTGCCCCCACCGCTCCCTCAACCCGCTTCCGCTGTCCTGAGCTTTGTGCCCCCCACTCCCCCCGGACCCCCACCACCTTATACCAGACGCGCCTCCTCTGGGCTCGTCACTGTCAGGCCCCCACTGCCTGGCGTACAGTGACACACTTAGTCAGTTGCATCTGTGCGTTGTCTCCTGACTCCATGGGGAACCCCTGCACCCAGGCTCGGCACACTGTGAACATCACGTGATACAGAGGTGCCCCACTTCACATGAGTGTTAGGACCCCTGTGTGAGAGCTGAAGATGGTCAGGGGGGTGGCAGGACCCCCGAGGGACCACGCCCATAACACCCCTTCTCTTCTGTCCACAGACGGTCCAGCCTGGTCATCACCACCAAGATCTTCTGGGGAGGAAAGTAGGTGCAGCCCCAGGGATGCTCCCAGCAAGGGGACGGGGGTCAGGCCCAGCAGCCGCAGCCCCACATCCTGCTGACACCCTGATTTAAGAGGCTTCTGGGTAGGGGGAGGACAGCCGTCCTGGAGAAACAGAGGGTGCAGGGGGTCTGTCCTGGGCAGGCCCGCTTGGCCAGGAGCCCGGTGCGGTGTCCTATCTCCTGGTGGCATTGCGTCTGTCCTGGCTGGTGCCTGTCCCTGTTAAGAGACGTCAGGTTCCAAAACAGTGGCTTCAGCTGAGCTTGTCTCTTACTCAAACCCTGTTTCATTTTTATTTTTACTTTCACGGGTTTGTTTTGTTTTCCGAGTACAAAGGTAATGTCCTAAAGATTCTAGAAAACCCCAGCAATTCGTGAACGGTCCCAGCCACTCCGCCGGCCCTGGGCCTCAGGCCCCCCCGCCGGCCTCCAGCCGTCTGGCCCCATACCCTCTCTGGGGCTTCACAGGAATTATAAATGTGATTCATCCCTAAACTTAAAGCCCAGAGACAATGCTCTGTAGAACTGTGCACCTGACACCTAACGTAATTTCTTGCTGACCCGTGTCAGCCCAGTAAGTCTAACAATAAAAACTTTTGAATATTAAAAAAAAAGAAATGCAAGCAGAAGAGCAAATGGAAAAGCAGCAGCCGGCACCCCCACGGCCCCTGGGACAGCCGGGGGGCACCAGGCCCCTCCCGGCCCCCACAGCCGTGGGGTTTTATCTACAAGAAATCTGACCGTGCGGGGTGCATGCCAACCCACTCTGCTTTTGCCTGACACCATGTCGTACACGTGCTCCCCCAAACCGCCTGCAACATCACCGTGCTGCCGGCCTGTTTTTCAGAGCGGAGACGGAGCGAGGCCTGTCCAGGAAGCACATAATAGAAGGTGAGAGGGCCCCCAAATCCACACACGTCCCCAAGTTCATACCTTCCCCTCCCCAGACACAGAAGTGAGGAGGGCACAGGGCCCTGAGCCTTGGGGACACCCGCAGCCCTGCGCTGACCCTCCCCCACCAAGGCTCAGTGAACCCTCCGTGTCATGACGGACCGGGCAGGGGTGTGGGCAGGGCAGGGCCAGGGTCACCCTCAGATGGGCAGTGCTGTCTGTGGAGAGGACACAGACGGTCCTGGGTTTCCATCCAGTGCTGACGGGGTGACCATAAGGGAGGGACACCACTGCCTCAGGCCTCTGAGGCAGCATCTGTGGAATGGGCGTAGTGAGAGCACCCACCTCAGGTCACTGGGAAACGGGAGGACCCCGGTGAGGGTGGACGTCAGACACACGGCCCGGGCTCAGCACCCAGGAGCTCAGGGAGTGGGAGTGCTTACCCTGTGCTCTCACCGTCTGCCTCCTGCCTTTTCTTCTATCCACTTCACGTTCGTCACGGTAATGACACACTCCGGCCACCACGACGAGACGACTCGGAGGCCTCGCTGCCCACCCGACCCTGGCCCCTGGCCCCCAGCCCCAGCACCCCACTCTGAAGACCCCATCGGCCTTGGGTGTGATAGATGCTACACGCAGCTGTCCCTCCGTAGCCACCAAGGAGCCAAGGAGGTCCCCCTCCATTCAGTCCCAGGACATTGGCCTGTGTATCCCCACCCTGAGTCCTCCCGAATGGGCAGGACCCCCTTTGGTGGTGTGCCCCTACTTCTATCCTGGCTTGTCACCACCCTGCGTGGCACTAGCCCCCTCTCCCACCATCTGCCACCGCCCAGTGCCAGGGGCCTCGTCCCTCTCATGTCCGGCTCAGGTGAGAGGGCCCAGAAAAGTCTGAGACGAGGGTGACAGCTCCTCCTGCCCTCCCCCAGGTCTGAAGGCGTCCTTGGAGCGGCTGCAGCTGGAATACGTGGACGTGGTGTTTGCCAACCGCCCGGACCCCAACACACCCATGGAAGGTAGGTTCTCTACCGGCTGGCGGGCGGTGCTGGTCCCGAGGCTCTGGCCTTCCTGGTGGGGCGGGCGGGCCGGCGAGGAGAGCCTGAGCTCAGCCTGATTGTCGTCCCCGCCCCCCGGGGACACCGCTGGGTGGAGGCCGTGGCCCTGCTCTGGGTCCACGCCTGATCCACACGCAGTTCCACGCCCTGGGGTCAGAACGGTGTGGGACCTTCTCCCAGCTGCTAATGTTTTGCAGTTAAACGAAGTCACGATACGATGACTCAGTGGCACCTTCCACGGGGCAGTTCGGTCTCTCGCTCTGGGGATCTGATGTACTTGGCAGAGAAGAAAACTCAGGGCGGATCTGGTTTCTTAGGCGGCGTTTCTGCTCCCGACGCCATTCCCGTCCCCCCCACTTCCTGCTTCCGGCGTCTTCTCATTTGTGCTTTCCTGCTTCGGGGACTTGGGAAATTAAGTTGTGTTCAAGTTATTTTTTTCCATTTGTTTTTTTATATATATATACACACATATGTATACCGTGCTTGTGTGTGTGTGCGCGTGTGCGTGCATGTCTGTGCGTGTGTGCGCATGTGCGTGCATGCGTGTGCGCATGTGCGTGCGTGTGCGTCCGTGCGTGTGTACGTGTGTGTGCGTGTGTGCATGTCTGTGCGTGTGTGCGCATGTGCGTGCATGCGTGTGTGCGTGTGCGTGCATGTGCGTTCACATGTGTGCACGTGTGTGCGTGTGCGCGTGCGTGTTTAACAAAACGAGTGTCCTGCGGAAAGTGATTTGTGCCTCCCTCCTGTGCCCTTTGTCATAGCACGCCTCTCCGTGTCCCCACAGCTATAAACTCTGGTCTCTTTAAATCTTTCTTTTATCACCAGGGGACCCATTTAGTTCCTCCAAGTCCAGGACATTCATCATAGAAGGTACACAGTACCCTCGGCCCGACTATTGACTTCTGTGTCCGAGCTGCATTTTATGAGACAGTGACTTTATTTACACGACTCTCTCCCCCGATGACAAACTTCTCCATAAAATGCATCGGGGAGAACAAGTGCCCTCTGAGAACATCTTGCAAGTGAAGGAAAAGCCCCCTCCCCCGCCAGGCCAGCTGCCATCTCATTCCTCCTGTCCTCCCCTGTGCATGCCCCTGCCCCGCCTGGCACTGCTCTAATCCCCGGGGCACCGGCCACCTGTCTGCCGGGGTCTCCTGTGGACGTGGGGATGCCGTAGTCAGCCCCTGGATGGGCTGGGAGAGGGCCAGGGGCGACCAGGTTCCCTCCAGAGCAGGGACCCGAGAGCACGTGGCCCCAGCAAGTCACACCCTCTCTGTAGCTCACGTTTGCTAAGCTCCTACCCCAACCAAAAGCACTAAACTCAGCCCCGTCCACAGCGCGCTGGCTCCTCTGTGAGCACCCTGGGCAAGTCCGGCGCTCCCGTCCCCCAGCCTGGGCCACCCACCACCCAGGGGGCCTGACCTCCCTCCGCCTTGAAAAAGAATTCCTCCGGGAGCCAGGGACACGCGAGACCCGGGGCAGCCTCGGCCCGCCCCTGCCTAAGGGCCCCCAGGACCCCACCCACGGGCACGCCTTGGTCTCCCTGGGAACTGGGCTGTGTTCCACACTGGCAGGGCTCCCGCCTGCCAGCTGGCACTGCCACCTGACCCCTCCCATGTATTATTTGTGACACGGCAGGAGATGCCATGGGGCTTGGCAGCAGCTGCAAGGATCGGGCCCTCCGGCTTCTGTTCAGCAGCATTAAATATTGAGGTGAAGGACAGTCGTCCCTGTTCCTGGGGCCGCTGACGTCACGCCTGGGCAGCAGTGCAGCAGGGGGCCGTGCTGCCGTGTGCGGGCTCCACGCCTGGCCGGCCCCTGCCCGGGGCCCGGGAGCCTTTGCGCAGGACCCCCTTCCCTCAGAGACCAGCTGCAGGCTCTCGGAGCTCCCGCCGGGGCCTTGTCCCCCAGGCACCGGTGCACGCCCCTCTCTGCATGGAAGGGGCACTTCCCCCAATGGGGGAGAGCGGTGCCAGGGAGCCAGGCTGTGAACGGGCCGTCCTGGCTCCCCTGTCTCCAGCATGTGCACCTGAGCCTTGGCTGAAAGAATGGGGCCGTTGCGCTGCATGGTCGCAGGTGCCCCCAAGGCTGTTTCTAAAGACCCCGAGGAGGAGAGGCAGGCCGGGCACCTGGGCTCGGCGTGGATGTAGGCAGATGCCCTCCTGGGGCCCGCCAGCCTCTCCAACCAGGCGCCACTCTCCCTCCTCCACGTCCGACGCTGCTGGCAGTGCAAGCCGGGGCCTGCTGGTGGTCCCACGGGGGCTCGGGCTCCCCCACCAGCCAGCCCACCTCCCTGAGAGGGGCGGAGAGGAGTCCAGGCCCTCACCTTGAAGGAACGAGTGGGCAGGGCTTGGCCTGCAGGCGTGGAAGTCCAGGTGGGATTTCTTAGGGGTCCTGAGTGAACCCGCGGAGACCACCAGCCCAGGAACCCCACCTCCCTTAGCTGGTGCGGACCTCGGGCAAGGGCCGGTGCCGCGCTTTGTTTCAGAAACACTTGTCCTTCGACTCTGGCTCCCACACTGCCTCGGCTCTCAAACTTGCAAGCACTGTATGGGGCCTGGGAGGAATCCGAGGGAGCAGCCCTCACCCCGCAAAGCTGAGACTCCCTGGAAACGTAAACATTTGAGGCCCAGTGCTGTTTGAAAACCGCAGCTTCCCCGGGGGGCTGGAACAGCCAGGAGGGACTGTACCGGGGGGGACTTGTACTTCCCAAAAGCTTCCTGAGCCCTAGGAAGAGTCCCGTGTGGGTGGGGAAGCGTCCCTTCTAGCCATCGAGTTCTTAGGGCATCGCACTTCTCAGCTGCCCAGTGTTCAGTTGTTTCCAAAGCCTGTGGAGACTGACCCTTCGCAGGAGGGGCCCCCAGGCCCCCACTGTCCTGGGAGCCAAAGCTACCACCACCCCATGCTGGGGGGACGTGGGAAGCCGGGGCCTGTCCCAGACAGGACTGTCCTTGTCTCCTTCCGGCTCTCCTGGACACATGGGGAGCTCCAGCCTGCAGCCCCAACCTCTGGGATCCCCTCAGGGGCCCCCACCATGCTCTGTGTCCTGCAGATGCCCATACACCCCTCCCCCGCCATGCTCCCATCCCGCTGAGACCTGGGATGGCCCCAAGGCGCAGACCAAACACAGGCAAAAACTGCGTTGACTTCCCGTTGGCTCCCGCCAGCCAGTCTGACTGGAACCTTCATCCAGACCTGCCTCTTCCCAGGACTAGAGAACTCCCCGCCTCCGAGAGTCACATTCCCTCCTCTCATGTCCCCTCATTCCTCTGAGCTGCCACACAGACACCCCAGTCCATCCATAGCCCATTTTCCAAAGACTCCGAAAGACCTGGGACTGTCTGGGGAGATCGTTCTCAGGACCAGCTTCGGGCGGGAGGGTCGCTTTCTTCTGTCGTCCAGTCCCGGAGGGCCCCTGCCACCCCCAACTTCGGAGCCAGGAAGTACACTGCTTGCAAGCCGTCTCCGCAGCACCCCCTCCCTGCTCCCGGCGCCCCGCCTGTGTTTGCAGAATGTCCCCAGGCTGGGCCCACGCCCCCGGCCACCCCCACACCTTCAGTTCCCGTTTCTCTCGTGACAGAGACCGTCCGTGCCATGACCCATGTCATCAACCAGGGGATGGCCATGTACTGGGGCACATCGCGCTGGAGCTCCATGGAGATCATGGTACGGTGAGCTCTCGGGGTGGGGGGGGTGCGCGTGTGTGCACGTGTGCGTGCGTGTGCGCGTGCGTGCGTGTGTGTGTGCGTGTGTGTGCGCGTGCATGTGTGTGTGTGCGTGCATGCATGCATGTGTGCGTGTGTGTGCGGGCGCGCCCCTGGCCCTGACCGGCTTTGGCGTTTGTGGTGTCAGCGAGCTGCCTGGAGCCACAGCCGCTGCTCCCCCGCTCACAGGCGCGCCGGCCGAGTCTGCGGGTGGGGGGCAAGGCCCTCACGGGCAGCAGACAGGGCGCCCCCAGGCCTCTGTCCGCAGACGCCAGCCCCAGCTCACGCCCACCCCATCTGTGGAGGGGAGGCCTTGGGCAGCAAGTCCCAGGAATGGGCTGATGCCAGCCGCCCTCCCTGCTGATGCCCTCGGCCCCGGGTCCAGGACCCTGGCGTGACGGTGCTGATGAAAACAGTAACTGCACAGCTGGCAGGCACTGCACGCACGCCCACCCACACACGCCCATGCACGCATGCCCACCCATGCAGGCACTGTCCTGAGGGCCGCAAATGCCCCCGGCTCCTCTGACCCTCAGGACAGATGGGGACACTAAGGCACAGAGAGGCGAGCCCCTTGCCCAAAGCCTCCCAGCTAGTAAATGCTGGAACCCCATTCTCACTCCTGGGTGTGCTCCTGCTCAGTCCCTTCACCCTTGGGGTCCAGCGACCCACCCGCTTTGCCCAGGCTCGTGGTGGGGCCTAGCGGCTCCCAGGAAAGCTGTGAGAAGGGGTGGGGCAGGTGGGCCCCCCGTGGGTCCTCCCTGCTGCCCAGGCGCCCAGGCCCTGAGCCCGTCCTTGCGTCCACAGGAGGCCTACTCGGTGGCCCGGCAGTTCAACCTGATCCCGCCCATCTGCGAGCAGGCAGAGTACCACATGTTCCAGCGCGAGAAGGTGGAGGTGCAGCTGCCCGAGCTCTTCCACAAGATAGGTGGGCGCCCGGCCCCCCGCCCTGCACCACCCACTCCCCTTCCCCCACCCCGCTGGGGCCCAGGGCCTGACCCCCACGCTTCCCTCTCTCAGGAGTGGGCGCCATGACCTGGTCCCCTCTGGCCTGCGGCATCGTGTCTGGGAAGTATGACAGTGGCATCCCGCCCTACTCCAGAGCCTCCTTGAAGGTAAAGGAGTGGCCAGGGGAGGGGAGGGGACAGGCCAGGGACAGGCATTTTAAATGTGGAGGGGTCTCTGGGCAGACTGCATCAGTGGTGGTGCTGGGCCTCCATCTCCATGGAAACTTGGAGCCCCTGCTGCCCTGAGCCCATGGCTGGAAGGGCCGCCAGCCAGCCCCATGGGACATGCCCAGGTAAAGAGTCTTCCTCAATGTGTCCGAGGGCCACCACCCTGCCCCCACCTCAGTTCAGCATTCACAGCCTGAGCCGTTTCTACCTGTGCCATGTGGGACGGGCCTCCCCCCATAGACAGTCACACACACACATGCACATAATACACACACAATACACACACACACACACACAATACACACACACACATGCTCACACACGCGCGCATGCACACGCACGCACACACACACACACACGCTCACACACACACACACAATACACACACACACCACACACGTGCGCGCACACACACACAATACACACACGTGCGCGCACACACACACAATACACACACACACCACACACGTGCATGCACACATACACAATACACACACGTGCACGCACACACACACAATACACACACGTGCGCGCACACACACACAATACACACACACACCACACACGTGCATGCACACATACACAATACACACACGTGCATGCACACACACACAATACACACACACGCGCGCACACACACACACACGCACACACACACACTCCCCCACTCTGGTCCATCACTGAGAGCTCAGGGCCGAGCTCAGGGCCAAGGCCTGCAACGCTTCCTTGGCTGTCACTCAAGGGTGACTCCCCAGAACAAGCTCCCACACACACAGCTCTGGAGAGGGCACTAAAAGCCCCCAGAATGCATGGTTTGGGGGACGAGGAGCAGGCAGAGCCTGGGCAGACCCAGCACTGGAACCCCCGGCCCCGGGTTCCAGGGCAGGCTGGCTTGCCGCCCCCCCCACGCCCCTCCCCAGCCCTGACAGCGAGGTCAGAGAGCCCCTGGGCAGCACTGCAGCTCATCCCCCCACCCTCGCCCACGGCCAGACATGGTGAGGCCGGGGCTGTGCCGGGGGGGGGGGGGGGGTGCGTGCTGCCTTGGCTTCCGCTGGGGGTGAGAGCTGCTGTTTGGGGTGAAGGATCTGGAAGGAGCACAAGGCATCGGCCACCTGCATGCAGAGGTCTAGGCGGCCCGCCCTCAGCTGTGGGCCGTGCTCTCCTCCCCACCCCCCACCAGGGCTACCAGTGGCTGAAGGACAAGATCCTGAGCGAGGAGGGCCGGCGCCAGCAGGCCAAGCTGAAGGAGCTGCAGGCCATCGCCGAGCGCCTGGGCTGCACCCTCCCGCAGCTGGCCATAGGTGACAGGGCTGGGGGGACAGGCGGGTGGCGGGTAGCATTGATACCTGGGCTCCCTCCATCAGCCGCTGTGGGTCATGGGGGGTCCCACATCCAGCGGGGAGAGGAGGGGGGTCCCTGAGCACGTGGGGGCAGTCTGTGCCAGGTGTCCCCTAGTACCCCCACCCAGCACTACGGAGCCCTGGGCTGGCCTGGCCCCTCCTAGGCACCCTGTGCTCCGCACCAGTGGGGGCCAGGGCAGACCCCAAAAGTACCCCTGCAGTAGGTGCGTGTCCCTTACCTCGGGTCTTGCTGCGCCCCCAGCCTGGTGCCTGAGGAATGAGGGGGTCAGCTCCGTGCTCCTGGGTGCGTCCAGCGCAGACCAGCTGATGGAGAACATTGGAGCAATACAGGTGAGCAGGGGTCCCTGCTGGGCGCCAGCCCCCCGCCCCGGCCCTTGAGCAGAGGTCGGGAGTCCCTGATGGGACCCGCATTGCCCCGCACGCATTTGTGGAGCCCCTGCGACACGCCAGGCCGTGTCCTAGGCCCCCCGGCTCCATGAGCGAGCCCCCGAAGAGCGGACCTTCTAGCCGGAACACACGGCAGACTGAGTCCGAGCGTTGAGGGAATCGGCGCATTTGTCCGAGAAGCACCATGGGAGGACAGTGGAGCAAGGTCGGGGTGTCCGGCGGGGCAGAGGGGCGCCAGGGTGAAGGGGCTGCGGGGGGCGGGCGGTCTTGGGGAGAAGGTGACACGTAAGCAAAGGCTTGAAGGTGAGGCGTGCACCATGCACACACTTGGGGGAAAGAACGTTCCAGACAGCTGAACAACGGATGGAAGATCCAAGGTGGGCAAGAGCCCAGGGACCGGCAGGGGACCCCGTAGGACACTGCGCCCCTTTGAGGACCTGGGTGATGACGGGGGCTGTGTGGTGCCCAGCACAGAGGGACGTGGTCTGACGTGGGTCTGGCCGCTGTGGAGAGAAGATGGGGGTGGGGGGCACAGAAGGGGGGGCAGAGGGAGGTGCTGGGAAGTGACAGCGGGAGGGGGTGGCGCTGGCGGGGCGCGTCCTGGATGGTCGGAGGCGAGCGGAAAGGGCCGCCTGGCAAACCGGGCGTGGGGGTGAGGGAGAGCGGAGAGCGGGTCCGGCGGCCCCCGGGGTCTGTCGTCACCTGACCGGTGACAGAGGGTGGGCGGGGAAAGCGTTGGAGGGTGTGGACCTCTGATGGCTCCCGTCGTCACACACAGGTCCTCCCCAAGCTGTCGTCTTCCATTATCCACGAGATCGACAGTATTTTGGGCAATAAACCCTACAGCAAAAAGGACTACAGGTCCTAAGAAGCCCCCCGCTGGCCCGGACTCTCGCCCCCTTCGTCTCTCCCCTGTTTGCTGCTCGCTTCCGCTGTTTTGAAGCCAAGAGTGTGGTTTGCATCCAAAAGAAAACGAGGCGCCGAGGTGATACCATCCGGGAAACGGCTCAAAAGTCCCTGCCACGCGCACCCGCCTCGCCGCTTCCAGGGCCCGTGTGGCTTCCAGGGACCCAGGCCGTGCGGGGACATTGATTAGAAGGACGTTCACGCGGTCCCACCCCAGCCTGCAGCCTCTGCTCATCCTCCAAGAAACCACATCTTCTCCAAGCAGTGACCCTTCGGGAGACCCCTCGAGTTCAGGCTGGACCCATGGGGCCCGGGGGCAGGCCGGGCTGGCCTCTCCCCTGCTGAGAACCCCCCATCTGTGGCCCCCTCTGTGGGGCTGGGCCTCCCCACGGGGGTCTCCCTCCAGCCAAGGGCTCCAGGTACTTTCCAACAGGCCTGACCTCAGATGCTCCCCCATCCCTTGTCCACCGCCGCCTGCTCCAGAGGGTCTCTGAGGGGCCTCCCTGCTGCACTTGACCCCTACCTCCACCCTTACTGGCAGGGGCAGGGATCCAGGGGGGTCAGCTCTGCAATTTGGGACCCACAGGAGGTTTGGGGGTCTGATTTCAAGCTCGTCATCCCACCATCTTCCTCCCTGCTCCCAGTGGGTGAGCCCCATGCCAGGGCGGCCCGGGGCACGTGGCAGGGGGCCTGGTGGAGCGGGCTCCAGCCCAGGTCCCTCTGGGGCCGCACCTGCCCTCCCCACCAAGTACCCAGTCCGCTGCCCCAGAAGGCCCCAAGGTCGCCCGTGCTTGGCCGGACTGTGGCTGCTGACGCTCTCCGGGAGATTGGTGCCTCTGCTGAGCCTGCGGGGGTGCCCTGGGGTCTGCAGAGAGAACACGCTTAGAGCCTTTAGGGAGAGAGGGTCCCTGGGGTCTTCGGCCCTGTGTGCCCTGGGCTGGGAGGCCTGCACACACAGCAGCAGCCCCCACAGGGCAGGAAAAGACCCCAGGAGGCTCTCCTTGGAGAGGAGAGGCTGAGGTGTTCCATCTTGGGGTGTTAAGTGCCTGTGTGCTCAGAGCTTGGGCACATAGGCAGCAGTGCCGCCTCTGGGGGCCCCATACCCCATGAAAAGTGAGGACGGCTGGGGCTAGTCCTTCCCTTTCCTACTACCCCACCTTCACGCGATTCCCCCACAACCCAGAACAGCCTGGGGATAGGAGGAAGGCGGCGGGGACAGAACTGTCAGTCCCTGTGCAGCCCCAGCCCCCGAGGTCCTGAGGGGTACCCCAGCCTTGCTGGCTCTGTGAGGGGCAGGAGCCAAGTCCACTGTGTAGGGGGCCCTGTGTGCCTGCTGCACGGCCAGCCCCGCCTGGGACCCCCACACCCTCACACTCACGGTAGGAGGCAGGCACAGCGGGTCCTATAGACGCTGCTGTAAGCAGGAGCCCCTCCCTGCTGTTCTCCAGGGGGGCTGCCCTTAGTCCCGGCTGGGTGGAGGCCTGGGACACAGGCTCTGAAGGCCACAAAGGCCAGGGGAGGACATCTTTCTCCACTCCTGGCCTTTGTGTGACCCTGGAGTCCAGAACTTTCCCCCCATCCCTGCCTCCTAGACTCTTGGAGGTCTTCTCTGCCTAGTCTCCTACAAGCGTCGCCCTGTGGGTATGGGGAGAGGCAACACCTGTCCCAACAGGTGCCCAATGTACAGCCACACCCCGTTGGGCGGAGTCCTGCCCCGGGGACAGGGCCCTGCTGTGGGCATTTTGTTCCAGGCCCACCCTGGGGGCCAAATCGCATCCCCCTCCCTGGGGAGAGGGGCTGGGCCCCTCCCACTGCTGCCCTGAGACCACCCACTGTAGGAACAGAGACCAGCACTTGCCGTGGGATCCGAGGTGGGGGCTGCTGCCCCCGAGCCACACCGGGGAAGGCCAAGCCCCTGTTGGCCCCTCGTTTGCCAAACAGAGGGAGACAAGGGCCCCCAAGGCTGAGCTCAGCGAGGACCCAGCAGCCTGGGCCCTGGGGCCCTGTCCTCGGCCTGGTTCTGGGCTGTGCTATTCTCCTGCACCCACTGCAGGGAAGATGGGGCTCTGACTCCTGGGGGCAGGTCCCCGGTTTAGGAAGGGGCTGGAGTAGAGGAAAGGAAGTTACATGGCCGCCCCAGGGCGCACAGAGCTTGAAGAGGAAACAGCTGGATGGGGGTGGGGCCGACGGGGGGGGGAGGGCCAGCCACACCACGCACACACACGCACGCACGCATCACACGCACACCCCTGCCAACCTCACACACACCCCTGAAGCATAATTGGCCCCGCGGGGCCCCCAGGACTGCCTAACACTGGACCTGGTCCGGGGACAGGGCTGGGGTCGGTCCCCCTTGCTGACGACACACGGAGCCCCCACCGCGTCTCCTCCCTCACCTGCGGCCAAGTCCACGGTCCCAAGGAGCGATGGCGGCCTTGCCCCTCTTCTGCCCTCTTCCGGTCGTGTAAATAACGTGCTTTTGTTTCCTCCGTTTTTTAATGGCCGTGGCGCCCCAGCCCCCCGCACGCCTCCGTAGGCGAGACCGCCGCCCGCCTTGCGCTTCCAGACGCCACGCCGCTGAGACTCAGGCCCCGTATTTATGGAATGACGAAATAAAGCCCGAGCCCGCAGGGCGCTCAGCCTCCTGCCCGCGGTCATTTCCAGGGCGTGTGGCACTGTGGGTCGGGCTGGGCCGCGGGCAGTGGGGGTACAGGACGGGGCGCCACCGTTCAGCAGGTCAGGGCCCCCCGCCCGGGATCCTGAGCCTGGAGCCAACAGAGGGTTGGGAGAAATGGGCCCCAAACGAGAAGCAGAGATTGAGGACCAGGACGCTCCATCTCTCCATTCATTAATGGAGGTGTCCCCTGACACCCCCACATTCTCTGGTTGTTGGGAGGCTGCTGTGCCCTCTGGGGACAGAGTTGGCCTGAGGAGGGCTGCACACTGTCACTGGGGCTCCATGTTTCCCTGATGGGATGGGGTGTGTGTTCAGGGGTGCAGGTGAGAAGGGCAGGATCACCCCTACACATTCCTGGGGTGGCCCTCCTTCCCAGAGAGCCCTCAGCCCCACAGGACCAGGTCTTAGGCAGAGGTGGCTTTGGGCAACACACCGTCTCCCCCCATCCCTGCCCTGCCCCCACCCTCACCCCCTTCGTAGATCAGTGAGAATCTCAGGAAGACACTCCGACTCAGTCCTTTCCCAAAGGATTTATTAAAACACAGAAAACCCAAGACACACACCGAGTACAAAGTGAAGGGGATCGTGTCGGCGACAGTCTCTGTCGAGCACCCCACGTGTCTTCCCAAGGGTGGGACAGGTCACCACTCAAGGGGCCCGGCTTCCAACGCTCCACCCCCTGTCCCACTCCACCCGCTGGGACCCTCCGACTCGCCAGAAGCATCCCCAGCCCCTTTGCTAACCTGGGGCTGTCCGAGGGCAAGGGACCTGTCCCCTCAGCTGGGTCAGATTCCACCCGGGTGGGGGTCTGCGCCCTAATGCCCCCACTCTGAGGCACGGGGCGTGGGGCCCTTCCCTCATGTCCAGGCTCCGGGGCTCAGGCTCCCATCTCGATGTCAGGGGTTCAGGACACGCGCACACCCAACGCGACCTTTCTGGGTAATCACACCTAAAAAAATAACTTTGTTTAAAAAAAAAAAAAAAATCTGAAAACTAAGGAAAAAATCCAAAACGCAACGCCAATGACTTTGGGCTGATATACCACAACCTGTAAACTTCCGGAAATATAAAGTGGGGCTGGAGTCGGTTCTCGACGGAGGCACAGGCGCAGTGGGGGGACCCCAGGCTGTGACCAGGCCAAGACCTCGGCCGTGCGTTTGGCCCAAGGCCCCTTGCCTGCCACCACACTCCAGGCTGCCTGCTCCCGGGTCCCTGAGCCCACCCTCTACACAAGGGCCCCGGCACCCAACACCTGGGAACAAGGGCTACAGGTGTCCCTGGGGCAAGACTTGGCCAGCCCCCGACCCGGGCAGGGGACCCGCAGAGGATCCTGGGAAGGGGCCCCAGCAGGCAGGAGGGTGGCGCCTGCACCAGCTGTGGGCATCAGCATGACCTCGGTCATAATTTGCAAAAAAACAGGAACTTCTGCAGGTCGCTTGCAGGGCAGGTCTCCTCACACAGAGCCTCCGGATGTGCCTCCGTGTGCGAGTGGGGCCCTCCGGACACAGTCGGTCTGACCTACACTGCCCTCGTCACCTGGCAGCCCAGAAGGTGATGCTTTCGGAGACCGTGGCCCACCGTTGGTTCAACAGAAAGCCGCCTGGCACTGGTTTAAATAATAAGTGGCTGCAAACGAAACTGCGGCGGGCACTTGGGGATTCGGCTTGCACACGACAATCCTCATTCTGCCAGCAGCAAAAACGGAACCCAGCCTGAGGGTGCCCCCCCACCCACCACTTTTGGTGGGAGATAACGGATAAACCAAGAAGAAAACATTCTTAAGATCCTTTTTCCTCTCCCAAACCAGTCAACCAGAAATCTGCTCCCCAACTGTCCACAGCACCCGCCTCCTGGGCCTCCGAGGGCTGGTCGTGAGCAGCAGGACCCCTCCTGGCACCAGCAGTGCTGGGGGCCAGGCCGTCTGTGGGAGCCGGGCTCCGGCACGGTGAGGAGACGGGCAAAGGGCCCGGCGAGGCCTGGGAAGGGCGTAGGGATGGGAGGGACAGAGGAGGCTCCCTGGGACGGCAGGCCGACGGGGGAGGCGCCAGGGGCCCTCAACAGTGGAGAAGCAGAGCCCTGTCCTACTGTGAAGTGCCTCCTCGCCTGGCACTTGAGACCATCCACTATGGCCAGGGCAGGCTGGCACTGTTCCCAACAAGGCCAAGGCCACCGTCTGGGCAGGGAGCATCTCAGGGCCCTGGGTTGAGGGGGCTCGTGGCAGTCACCTTGCCTGTGGCCTGAGCCAGGAGCCTTTGCAGGGATACACTGAATGGAGGACACACATGCCCGTGAACCACCGTGGACCAGGACGGCCCACCCTCCTGGAAGGTGGCATCAGCCGCTGCTGCACGCGTGTCCTGGAAACTTGCCCGCCACTCCCCGCTCTGCCCACTCACAATGCCAGGACTGGGTCGGCCTCAGAGATTTTGATCAAGAGGGCATGTGGAGCCGCCAAGACGGAAGGGGCCTTGGGGGTCCAGCCCTCCAGGGTTCAGAGGGAGCCATTTACAGATAAGGAGATCTGGGGCTCTGTGAAGGCTGGCCAATCACCTAACTGTCCCCAGTCCTGGCCCAGGGATCTGAGCCCAAGCCCCTCCTGACACCTCCAACCCCAGGTCCAGCATGCCTGTCACTCAAACAGGATTCTTACCCAGGGCATCTCTCCAGGAAGCCCACAGCTTGGAAATCCCTTCCAGGCCGAGCTTGGGCCAGGGGGAGCATCGGACACAGGCCAGGCCTGGGCCACTCCCCCCACCCCCACCCCTGGGGCCATTACAGGGTACCACCGGCTGGGGTGGGGTATCAGGACCAGTGTTCCTGGCCAGACACAAGCAAGAAGCCTAGGGTGCTCTGGCAGGGACGCCTGGACGGGTCATCAGGTCTAGTCCCCTGCCTCCAAGCAGAAGTCTCCCCAAGCCACAGCGAGGACAGTGGTGGCCCTGCCCTGGGTGGCAAGGGCCTGGACTGAGGCCTCTCCCCAGAGGACAGGGACAAACAAGTCCAGGTTCCAGGTGGTTGCCTGGTCTCCCCATATCCGCAGGCCACAGACCACACAGGGGAGTGTGGATCAGGAGGTGGGTGTGACGGACCTCCCAGGGCACAGGGCAGGGGCTTCTGGGCCACCTTCAGTGCTGCCGTGACCTCTCTGCTGCGATGCTCACAACCTGTCCACAAACCCACCTACCAGAGGGCTGAGCTGACGGCTCCACAGCCCCTACACGCACAGGCCTCGCCCCCACGCCGGGAGCGCACACTGGGGCTGCCACAGGCCCCCTGCCGGTGCCGACAGAGCCCCTCCCCAAGGAGACTGCACATACCTGGTGGTCTCCAGCCCTGGCGGGGAGGAGGGGCTGAAACACCGTGCCCAGCCCCAGGCATCAGTCAGGTCTCCACCGTCAGGCCGGGCAGCTGGCCTGGGGGGCCCCACGCGGGCAGGGGGCATAGCGCAGGGCAGTCAGGACCGGTGGGCGGGGGCACACCGAGAGCTCGGGGCAGACGCTGGGTCCCCGCTACCGGGCTGAGAGCATGAGCAGCGGCAGGGCTTCCAGGAGCTTCCCTTGGTCAGGAGCCCGTGGAGAGACAGACATGGTGCTGCGGGTTCATCTCCTCCGTACGTCACTCAACTTTATCAAGACAAACTTGTTCAAGTCTTCAACAGGAAAGTGCAAAAGATGGACAAATAAACGAAATCTCCTCTAAGAGGTCGTTCTGGCAAAGGTGGCCCCGGGGCGCATCCCGTGTGGTGTGGGTGTGACGCTGTGTGGAACACTGGGTTACGATGAGGTGGCACTCCCAGGCCGCAGCCCCGCGGGGCTGGGCCCCGTCCCCCAGATGATGGTGTTACTCGGGTTCCCTTTCTGTCCCAAGGTGGCAACGGCTCCTACAAAGGCTTCTCTCTCCTGTGGGGGTCGGGCAGGTGACCCGGCAGGCGTGGCTGCAAGAGAGATCACTGTTATGCAGGTGGGCGGTCAGGTCTCCCCACTGGGGGAAGCACCCTACACCCTGTAGCCACCCCACCCCTGCCTGTCACAGGCAGCTGCAATCAGAGGGAGCTGCCTGGCCACGACCTCCCAGCCAGAGTGCCAGAGCGCGCCCTGGAAGCGGCAGCCTGTGGGGGCAGCCAGTCTGGAAACCCCCTCCCCTGCCGCACACCTCCATCCTAATGTGCCAGACAGGCTGTGGTGGGGGCCAGCGGGAAGTGGCACTCCCCTCTCCTAGCCAGTAACGCTCACCCCCACAACCCTGAGCCACCCTCCTGGTCCTGGGCAGGGACTGGGGATGAGACAAGAGGTGACAGCCTGGGGCATCGGGCCACCCAGCAGGGCAGTGGAGGCAGGGTTCCCAGCTGGGGGCGATGGCCTCTGACTCACTGCCCGGGACACACTTGTACACACAGGAACACACCCAAGTGTACCCACCCTTCGTGTCCTGCCTTCCCAGCCTCGCACGGAAGTATGTGGAATCTTGGGCAGACACACCAGCCCCAAGATGGTCCCCAGGGTAGAAGGGGTTGGTGCAGGGGGTGCCAGGCAACTTGCGGATACCCTCGGAGCCCCAGAAGGTGGTAACAACCCCAAGGCTCAGGGGCATGAATCAAGTACATGGACCAGGGCTGATTCTGAGCAGACCTGACTCGCCGAGCCACAGAAGGGGCAGGGGACACTGGAGCAGCCACCGGTGGCCTTACCTCAGCTGGAAATGAGTGCTGCAGCAGAGGGAAGTCACAGGGACGGCTAGATGTCTGTCAGAAAGAGAGACCCATGTTTGCCCCGGGCAGTGGTCGGGGGCGGCGCCACGGGCGCCCCTGTACATGCTGCCTGGAGGAAGCAGGTGGGAACCTACCGGTCACATAGGGCCCCAGGGGCATCTGGTTGTAGTTGACAATCCCTCCCGGTCCAGGGCCCCGGAAGTTGGGCCCAAAGTTGTTGTTGTACATCTGGGAGGAGCCGAAAGCGCCCTGGAGGCAAGGACTTGGGTTTAAAGGCTGCAGTCCCACACTGCCGACCCAAGCCCCAGCACAGGGGCACCCAGCATGCATGTGACAGGGGACGCAGGCCCGGGGCCCGTGGGCAGAACCGGACCTGCTGGATGGTGGGGTCCCCGGCTCGGTTGGTCAGGCGGCTGAGGATGCTGCGCTCTGACATCTGGAGGCGGGCGGCCACCGGGGGGATACGGGACAGCATGGAAGGCAGGCGCGTCACGTCCGCCTTCATGTCACTCAGCAGCTCCTCCAGCTGGTTCAAGACTGTGGGAGGAAGGGTCGGGGGTGGAGGAGCGGAGAGAGCAGGCCGGGCTGGTGCTTATTAACAAGGGGGTGTTCCTGCACTCCCGGGCAGCAGACACCAGGGGGCGCTCCGCCCCTGCCCCCCGCTCCCCAACCAACTCCGGGCTCCCCAAGCCCACAAAGCCGAGAAATGCCACCTGGGAGACTCCTGGCTCCTGGGGAGGTCTGCAGCCCCCACCCACCGCTGAGGACAGGCTGGGGCCTCACAGGCAGAGCTGCCTCTCAGAACGCCTTCCAGACAGAGCAGGGGCCAGTGAGGCCAGGGAGTCCCTCCCCACAACCAGCCGTGGGGCTTCCTGAGCTCAGGAGTTAAAGGTCTGATTCCGGAAAATCTCAATGACTTCACCTCCCTGAGTTTCAGTGTCCCCATCTTTAAAACAGGATAATAACCCTCACCACCTAAGGACGTGACAGGATCGCAGAGATAACGCATCGAAAGCATACTACCGGGGCTTGAGGGGCTGGACGAGGGACTGTCCCGTCCTGGCCGGAGGCTTCACGCTCCAGGCTGACGCTGTATCCCCAGTCCCATGCCCCCATCAGCACCCTCATCGATGGCTCAGGGCCCACTGGCCAGAAGGCAGGCAGGCAGGCCCGCCTTCAGGAGCGGGGTCCACTCACCCTTGTGCAGGACAGCATTGGCCGGTTTGTTCCCGGCGAGGGACTCCTTGGACAGGTGCTGGTGGCTCTCGGCAAGGCACTCCACCTCGGCCAGGCGGGCGTTGAGGGCCATGGCGGGGTGGTTGGGATCCTGGGTCATGTTGAGGTACGCGGCCCTGCGGAGCTGCTCCTCTATGACCAGCGCCTGCTCCAGCAGCTGGAGAGTGGGGGGGACTGAGTGTCGGCCTGGCCGCCTTCTCCACCAGCACCCCCCACACCCGCAGGCCGAGGCTCTGGATGGAAAGGAGGGAGGATGCCCTCCCAGATGTCCTTATCTGACTGTGGCCACCTCCTGGAGCACTCACCGACCCGGGCACTCTGCCCCTATCACCCAGGGCGCGGACACTTGCCCAGTGGGGTCTGACCCAGGGCAAGGACCCAGCACCTTGTTTGTTGACTGACTAAATGACTGTCCTCGAGGACAGCCCAGCCCACGTCCAGGTAATGGGGGAGGGGGTTGCTGCTCACTAATTCCTTTGCCCCGGGCCCTCATGTAACCTGCCCCTCTTGCAGCACCCCCTGCCCAGAAGCCTCTGGCCTGCCAAGGACTGACCTTGAACCTGCGGGCCAGGAACTTGTTCTTCATCTCCAGGTAGTTGCCCTTGTGGGTCTCGGACTTGAAGGGCTCATTGAGGATCATGTACCTTGGGTCATTCTGGATGTCCTGCCAGCGGGCATAGCCATGCCTGGGTGGGCACCGTTAAGGGCAAACTCAGCCAGGGGGCGGGGGGCGGGGACCAGTGTGGGTTCGGCGTCCTATGTCTCTCAAGCAAGTCATTAACCTTGGCTCCAGGATGAGCATGATGATGATGATGTGACAACCACACTGCGAGGTGTCCACAGGGGCTCAGACACGGCATTGAGGTGTCACTGGGTTAACGCCGTCACCCCACACTCAAGTTCTGACGCCAGGACCTGTGACTGACCTCATGCGGACGGTAGACTCAAGTTAGGAAAAGGTCACACTGGGGTCAGGGCCAGCACTGATCCAGTGTCCTTCTAAGGGGCAATGGGACACAGCCACAGACACCAGGAAAGAAGGCCACATGAAATGGAAACAGAGATTGGGATGATGGAGTTGCAACCAAGTGATGCCAAGGACCGATGCCAAGGGCCGTTGGGGAGAAACCAGGAAGGGTCCTCCCCTGAAGCCTCCAGAGGCAGCGGGAGACACAGTGAGTTACCTTGCCCAAGGTCCCACAGTAACGAGAGGCAGACCCAGGATTTGAACCCAGGCAGCCGGGCTCCAATGCCTTTGCCTCCACGACAGGGGCCAGTAAACTAGGGCCCACAGCCGGCTTCGGTAAATAAAGTTTTATTCGAACACAGCCATGCTCGCTGACTGACGTGCTGTCTAGGGCTACGTTTGCTACCACAGCAGAGTGGAGTGGCCACTCTGCAAAGCCGAAAGTATTCGCTCACTGGTCCCTTGCAGGAATGGTCTGCTGACCCCCCAGCCACCAGGCTCCGCCTCTCGTTACACTAACTGGCCCCACTCAAGGGGGTCCCTCCTGGGTACCCGTGCAGCCCACTCCTGCCAGGGGGTCTGTGCTCAAATGTCACCTTCCTTGACCATCCCCCTGGAAATGCAATCCCACCCCTAAAGCTCCCTTGGCCCCCTCTTTGCTCTATCACATTCCATTGAACCCCACACTCGACTAATTCATGGGGTTCACCACCTACCCCCTGTAGGACCTGAGCGCCAGGGGACAGGGACCTGGGACTGTTTTCTTCACGGCTGCATCTTCCACGCATGGCACAGGGTAGGTGATCGACCGAGATTGAGGAATGAATGAATAAATGTCCTTGTAAATAGTGAAGTACCCTTTAGGTGTCATTATTGGGAGGAGGTCTGCATTGTGCAGGAGTTGGGACCACTTGCCGTGGAGTCAGATGGATGGGCTTATTAGCTGTGTGTCCCTGGGCAAGTCACTTGGCCTCTCTGATTTCTTGGCATCTGTTTCCCTCCTCTGTCATTATACAACAGGCATCATAGTAGGATGCAGTGAGTAATGATTTTTTTTGTTTGGTTCCCTGAGCGGGGATCAAACCCTGGCCGCGGCGGTGAGAGTGCCGAAGCCTAGCCACTACGCCACCAGGGACCTCCAGTAATAATTTTAAAGGGGCAAGCTGTTGCTATGGTCATCGTCGTCATCATCATCATCATCACCACCACCAGGAAAGGGTCCTGGGCACCTGGTCAGGAGCAGAGGCTCCTGACTCCTCACCCCATGTGCCCCACGCCCCTCTGAGGTCCACAGAGGAACAGGCCAGAGCCCTGCGCGGCCCGGCTTGGCCAAGGATACGTCACGATGCCCGCCAGCAACCAGTAGTCGTGGCGCCGGTGCCAGATGTCGTAGATCTTCCCCGAGGACACAGCAGCACGCTCCTCATTCTGCCACAGTGTGTGCAGCTCTAGGGAGCCCGCCGAGGGCAGCACAATGAGGGGAGCCTGGGAAAGCCCCTCCCTCACCACCCCCACCCCGGGAGCTCAGCGTTCCGTGTCACCAGGACAGGTTACACGCTGTAGCACCCAATGCCCCCTGCCCAGCCTCCCGGGACCCACACAGACAGGAAGCTTGTGACACCAACCGCCCCGCCCCAATACCTGTGAAGCCCCCGTCCGCAATGTTGAACATGAACTTGAATTTCCCGTTCTTATCCTCCTCCTTCTTTCCCTCTTCGTCTTCCTCTTTCTCACCGTTTTGCTGTGTTTCACTGGGCTCCTTCTCCTCAGCTTTGGCGTCATCTGTGGGGACACAGACCCACCTTCACTCACTCAGGCGAGTGTCTCCCCGTCCTCCAGGGGCTTCACTGCCAAAGGCGGCCTCACGCAGACACGCCCGGCCGAGGGAAGGGTGCCCAGGAGGCTTGGCATGGTCCAGACGGCACCCCCAAGAGACCAAGGAACATAGGAGAGAGCACACACAAGAGCCCCAAACCTGGTCTGAACCCGCAGTCCTCTCCGCTGTGAATCAAGCTTAGCTCCAGCTTGTCCAGAATCTTCTCCTTCTCAGGGAACATTTCCTCTGCAAGACAACGGGTACGTGTGGGGTGGGGAGGGGTCCAGGGAGGGCAGAGGGGACGTGGGGCTGGGGGGCTTCCCAACGCTGCTTTAGCCATGCACAGGCCCCTACCCATCATTTCACTCAAGTCCCACAGGTGCCATCAAGGAGAGCTCCCCTGGGGAGCAGGGTGGGGGCGGGGGCATCAGCTTACCTCTTCCCTTTCACCCCCATCCCAGCAGCACCCGTCTCCCCGAACTCCTCAAGGCACAGTCCCTAAATCCTCCCTACCACAGCGATGACCAGAGGACGTGAAGCCCTGGCCACGTGACAGGCCTTCGTTAACACAGAGCCCTCTTACAAGTACCCGGGAACGTCAGGCAAACGCCGTCTGTCACACCGAAGAAACACCCGTGCGCGCTCCCCAGGAGCAAAGCCGTCAAGCGCCATGGATGGAGAGAAAGGGAACGCACAGGCAGCAGGAGGTGGGGCCCGGGCGGTGGGGGGCAGACGCCAGGCAGGCCTGGGGCTCGGGCGGTGTCCCAACACCCACCGGAAGGAAGGACACAGCCTCACGCCCCGAAGATGCAGACAGCTGGAATGAAACCTTCCAACCGCTGAGCTCTCTGTGAGAGTGCCGCCCACCGGCCCATGGCCATGCCGAGGAGCCTGGCTCCCACGTGGCCTCTAGGGGCTCAACTCTGCCAGGGAGGGCGAAGGCCGGGCGGGCTGTGGAATCTGGGCTCCACTCCCCATCCTAGCAGAGAAAGTGCCAGAAAGGCTGGTCCCAGCCCAGCAAGGCCACCAGTGCACGGTATATTCTAAATGGGTAAAGTGCGTGGTATATAAATTAGATTGTAATAAAGCCACCCTAAGTACTCTTTTAACTAAAGACACAGAAACAAACATGCTGAGTACACACCGAGCAAAAGCACGATTCACCCAAACCAACCTAAATAAACCCTAAAGCAAGAAGTGTCAGGAGGAGCTCTTTCGTGCACCCCACTGCGAGGGCCGAGGGGGGCACTGCCGCTGGGGGCGTCATGACCACTTTGCAAGAGGTGTGGAAGAAGACACCCCGGCCCACGAGGGCCCAGCACGTGGGATTCGCGGAGCTGCCCGTGAGCCCACGCACGTCATGGTAGAGGCCCTCTGGGCTGAACACCCCATGAACCTCATTAAGGTCGATGACCACGGGGGACTGGCAGGGGGCTGGCCTCTGTAACACCAGCAGAGAGGGGGAAGCCCCGTAACTTGCTTGCTTGCAGTTGTGTGGTGGGTAAGGACAAGGGCAGAGAGTCTCAGGCCAAGGATGTCAAATAGCTACCAGGGAAATGCAGATCAGTACCACAGTGAGACACCACCTCACACTTGTTAGAATGACTCTCGTCAACAAGACAAGGAACAAGTGCGGGAGAGGCTGTGGAGGGAAAGGAACCTCAAGCACTGCTGGTGGGAGTGCAAACTGGTGCCACCGCTGTGGAGGACAGTGTGGAGGCTCCTCAGAACATTAAGAATAGAGTCACCATATGACCCGGCAATCCCACTCCTGGGCATCTACCCCCAAAATTTGAAAACCTTAGCCCACAAAGATACATGCACCCCGATGTTCATCGCAGCACTGTTCACAGGGACCAAATCATGGACGCAGCCAAAGTGTCCCCTGACAGATGACTGGCTAAGAAGCTGTGGCCGGTACACACAATGGAATATGACTCAGCCACAAGAAAAGATGAAATGGGGCCATTTATGACAACATGGATAGACCTTGAGACCATCATGCAAAGTGAAATAAGCCAGACAGAGACAGAAAAGAACCATGTGACTTCACACATTTGTGGAACACAAAGCTGAAACCAGCAAGAAACAAAAACTCATGGACACAGTCAATAGTTTAGCGGTAGGTGGGGAGGCGGGTGGAGAAGGGACAGGGTCTCAAACACACGGTGATGGACAGAGTGCTGACTCGAGTGATGAACACGTAACACGGCACACAGACCATGTGCTGTAGGACTGCACACCTGGAGCCCATGTAACTCTTACTAACCAATGCCACCTCAATACATTTAACAATAAAAAGACAAAAAGAAAAACAGAAATGAAGCAAATAAACTTGGCTTTTGTTTTTCAAACGAAAATAAATTTATCAAGAGAAATAACAAGGTCATTATGTAATCATTAGACGCACACTTCATCAGAAAAGTATAAAAATCCTGAATCAAAATGCACCTAATAACCTGGTCTCAAACAATAGGAAGCAGAATCTGGCCTTACGAGGAGAGAGAGGCAACTCCACCACCACAGTGAGAGAGTTTAACACGAGTGTCTCAGGCTCGATGGAGCAAACCAAAAATGTGACATATGTAAAAGATGTGAACAACATAATCAACAAGCATCATCTAATGACCTCGTGCATGTATTTGGGCCCTTACACCCCCACCTTAGAGAACAGATGTTCTCTTCCAGCACACGTGAGCATTCGCAAAACCTGACCACATTCAGCAGTTCCGAAAATGTCCCCGAGAAGCGACACTGTACAGACTTGCGTTTCCAGACCCCAGTGCAGGCTGAGTCAGAAATCACCGATGCAAAGAGAGCACGCCCACCCCCAGGCTCCGTACCCAGGACAAGTTCCAGCGCACGTGCAGAGACCCGAGTCCCAGGCCCTCCCCGCGTCCCGGGCCCTCTCGTGCCAGGATAACAACGCACAGCCCCCAGCGTGGCCAGGAATGCAGGACGAGGCACTGCCTGGCCGGCCCACTCTGGCCCAGGGCGGCCAAGGCCGGACGCCAGGTTCAGGTGGGGGACCCTGGAGGGCCCGCACCTTTCGGCAGCTGATCCGGGGAGAGCGGGGCCTTCTCCATCTCCTCCAGCCGCTCCTCTCGGGCCCTCTCCTTGCCTTCCGAGCTCTCATGCTTGTCCTCACCCTCCACTCTGTCCAGGGCAGCTGGCAGGGCCTGGGAAGACAGACTAGGGGAGCTGCAGGGCCAGGGGCCTTCCCCAGAACGGAAGGCAGGAGGTGGGCACTGAGTTGGGAGCCCACTCTCCTGGCTCCCATCACTTGCTCCCAGCCTGCTCCCCCAGACCCAGAGGCCCCAAGCTGGAGCCAAGAGAAGTTCACCCCCCATGCCACATCCATCAGGGACCCAAATACCAGCACCCACCATACCTGCATTTCTGGGGGCTTCTTTGGCTTCTGCACCCCCAGCTCCTTCTCATCTGTGTACCCCAGCTGGGCTTCCACTTTGTCTGAAAGATAAGGGACAGGTGAGACGACAGGTGGGCCCGGGCAGGGAGCGGGCAGAGGGCAGGAAGTGGGTGCCACAGAGGACGGGTCAGGTCTGGCCTTCAGGAGGCTCCACCTGGACCAGGTACCCCAGGAGAAGGACAAGAGTTCCCTCCCAGGTGAACTAGAGACCCCACACAAGGCCTGTGATGTGGGGATCCTTGGGGGACATTGGATTCTACAAGGCCAAAGCCAAGGCCGACAGCACAGGGCTGCACACCACCCGGCGAAGATGCGGCAACACTGGACCGCTCTGACACCACCGCAGTGACAGCGCAATGAATGGTGTGGTCACCGGGGACAAAGGTCTGGCATTCCTCAGGAGTTACACCTTCTGACCCAGCCATTCTGTCCCTAGCTAAGTGCCCAAGAGCAAAGAACACACACGGCCACATAAAACCACGAACACCGACGTTCACAGCAACGTGACTGCCAGCAGCTAGAGGGAAGAAACAACCCAGAATCCACCATCGGGATGCACAAAATGTGGGGGGTCATTCAGGCGTAACAGGGAGCGCAGCACTGACACACGCTATGACACGGGACGGCCCTGAAAACGAGCTGCGTTAAGCGTCACAGAGCACCAGCTACCGTGAATGACACCAAGTGTCCAAAACAGACAAATCCACAGACACAGGAAGTGCCCGAGTGGTTGCCAGGGGCTGGGGGTGCTGGGGGGAAACGAAATGGGGAGTGGCTGCTAATGGGCAGATGGGTCTTTTGGGTGATGAAAATGTTCTGGAATGACATAGAAGAAGTGGCTGCACATCCCGATGATGCACCAGAAACCTCCTTAGCGCGCTAAGGGTCCGGCGTTATGGTCGTGCGTTGTATCTCCAAGCTGTCATTACAAAGGAACTCCCGGGAGAGCGGCACCTCCGCAGGCAGAAGCTTCGCGGGAAGAAGCGCTGTCCTTTGTAGGGTGTGCAGAGGACTCGGTGTCTCCCGGGGCCCTGCCACCTCCCGTGACCCAGGCGCCGCCCCCACTCACCCGAGCCCAGACCTGGCATGCCCAGCGGGGTGGGCAGGAGGTGAGCAGGGCTGGCAGGCACGGGCGTGTTGGGATCCGAGGAGATGACCTCGCCCGGCTTCTTGCCCTCGGGTCCCTCAGGGATCAGGTCCGGGGTGCTATACTTCCCGTTGACGTGTTCAAACTCCTGAACCTGGGGCCAGTGGGAGGGCAGGAGACAGGAGATGCCGATGGGACTGGGGGTGTCCCAGGCTTGGGGTAGATGCCACCTCTGCCTGAGGCTGGACAAGCCAGACCCACAGTCCAGACCACACCCCAAGTCCAGTCTTCTTGTGTCCTCTGCCTTGTGACCTGCCATCATGGCCTCCAGCCCCCGCAAACCCCCACCCAGGGGCATTCTGGGCTGGTCCCACTGGCCTGACTCAGACCCTGGGCAGCTGCATGACCCAGAGTCAGACACGTGTCCCCTGCCCACTGACCCCCCGCAGGAGCATGGCAGGGCTGCAGGCAGCCACCAGGGGGTACCCAGTAAGGCTGACTCACCCACCTTCTTCCTAACTAGCGACATGACGCCGATGCGCGTGAGCACGTGCTGCCTGGAGAGGCCCTCGCGGGGCACGCCGTCCGCGAAGGTCTCCGCGCCGTCAGCCCCCGGCTCACACAGGTGCCGCATGAAGAGGGACACATAGGCTCTGGGGTGGGGGGGACTGGGGCTCAGGGAGTGGGGGGCCAGCAAGGACCCTCTGGGAAGGCTGGCAGGACCCCCGGGGACCTTCTGGCCAGACTCATCATCCATCACCCACCTCCCAACCAGGCCTGCTGTGTCAGTCCCCCAGGGAAGGACAGAGGTGACCTCCCCTGGCAGGGGAACCTCTTGGGACAGCCCTTGCCCTGGGGAACCCAGATTCTTCCTGCCCATTAACACCAGCTGCTCTGGCAGAGGGGGCTAGCCAGCATTTTCTGCAAATCAGCCCCACCCAGTCTTAGACCCCGGCCACCCAGAGGCCACAGGGCACTGAATTCCTGGGACGCCCTTGTGCCCGCTGTGCTGGCTCGCCCAGCTGGTGCCTGCCTCCTCTGGAGTGGACAGCCACACCCAGGGCCAGCACCTCAGCCCCTTTACCTAAATTCCTTCTCGCTCTTTCCTCGCAGGTCCCGCACCAGCCAGTGGGAGTTGAAGGCGTCCTGCGGGGGCATGCCCCAGCGCATGATGGCATTCAGAAAGGCCTTCCGCTGTCGGGCATTGAAGCCCAGCACCTGGGCAGGGCAGGGAGTGGGAGGGGGGCAGAGAACTCAGGGATGGAGGAGCGGACAGGGAGGGGACACAGAGGCAGCTGGGGCAGCACGGAGAAGGAGCCCAGACCCAGGGTCTGTCTCAGCCCCACCTCTGGCTGGCCTGTGACCCCGGGCGGACCCCAGCCCTCCCGCCTCCCACCTGACCCCCAGACCCCTCCTCTAGTTCTGAGAGGAGAGAAAAGATAAATTGGGGTAAGGGGAGCTGGGGACATGGGAGTGCAGCCGGGCCCCACCTCGATGTTGCCACCAACGCGGGCGAGAAGAGGAGGCAGGGGCTTGTCCCTGTCGCTCTTCAGCTGCCTCCTGGATTGTCGCCGACCACCTGGGGAACAGTCCCGCCCCACCTCTCAGTGCGGCCCAGAGCATCCTGACCCCCACCCCATCTGCCAACTTGCCCAGGACATTAGGACCCCTCAGGAAGACCTGCGAAGCTACATCTCAAACCTGTCTTGATGCCCCTGGGGGTAACTCACCCTGCTGCCTGTCACCGCCCCACCCTCAGCCCCAGCCCAGGGCCACCGGCGCTGAGACTCACTCGGCCCTTCCGGCCTTTCCTCAAAGTCCTCGTCCTCATCCTCAGAGCCAATGGAATATTCAGACTGGTTGTCCGAGAGCTCGTCCTGCCACTCTATGGGGCCGGCAGAGGGGTGCACAGTGAGCTGTGCAAGCAGAAGCCCCCCCTCGAGGCCCCCACACTCTGGGCCACACCGAGGCCTACCTCCCAGCCCATTAACAGTGACAGTGAAAATCGCCACCACAGCCTCCTTCCCATGAGCACCCTGAATAACCCCAACAGCCTGACACTATTTCCTAAGGTGTTCAACTATTATGATCCGTGTTTTACAGATGGGGAAACTGAGGCTTGGGTAGTGAAGCCACTGGACCACTACCCATCTAGTTCCCCCAAATGCCCCACCTGTCCCCAAGGAAGCCTTCCCCACTGCCGCCCAGCCCAGCTCAGGCCGTCCCTGCACAGCTCCCATCCCAGGACGCCCTCCCTGACCTCCCACAGCCCTGCCCTCTGCCCCAGGGCACCACGCACCCCTCTGGGGCCTGGACATGCACGCACCCTGGTCCTCCTGGGACGCATCGTTGTAGTTGACCTGTTTGCGGATGCGCTTGCCCTTGCCCAGGTTGCGGGCCAGGTCCTCCTGCTGCTGCTCGTAGTGATGGCGGAGCAGCTTCTCCCAGTAGTCGGGGTCCACATTCTCCTCCTGCTTGATGATCTCCCTCTCCACCTCCTCCTGGGGACACAGGAGCCAGGAGACTCAGCAAGGGGGAGACACATGGTGAGCCCCACTGCCCCCTGGGGAGCCTCATGCTACCTGCACCACACCTCACCTGCTAGGGGCTAGAGAACCACTTGAAAAGCCTGCCTACTCCAGGAAGCCTTCCCTGATCACCCAGCACCAGCTGGTCTTCCCCCTCCTGCCCCTGTCAGTCATTCGTTCATTCATTCGTTCATGCATTCCCTCCATAAATATTTCCTGGCCTGTGCCAGGCACTGGGGTACAGACCGGCATGAACCCCACCCCTGCCCTCACAGGCTCGCGGTTTCATAAAGAAAACTGGCAGGCAAAACGGCAAGTAGCACCTAGGGTCTGCGTGGAGGATGGTGGGAGGTGAGGAGGAAGGGAGAGACCCAGAGGCTGGCCTTTGGGGACAACTGGGGTTTGCGGAGAAGGTGCGGTGAGTGGAGCGCAGGCGTGTCCTGGAAGAGGGAGTGGTCCGGGGGCCGTGCAGAACCAGGGGCACGGAGCGGAGGGGCTCTGGGCTGGGCTGGGGAGAGGCTGGAACACCAGGACCCTGGACAGGGCCGCAAGGAGGCGGAGGAGGAGGAGGGCGGGGCGGGGCGGGGGGCGGGGCCGGGTGGGGGCGGGGCCGCGGGCTTACCACGCCGTCCTCCTCGCGCACTACGTATTGCGCCACCTTGAAGGAGCTCAGGTACTCGTTCATGTTCTGCAGCTCCGTGTCGTCCGTGGCATCCTGGTTCCGGTCCAGCAGCTTGGAGATGGCCGCATCGTCATAGTGGATCACACTGCTGTCCTCCACGTCCTTGTTGTCACCTGGGGGCAGACAGGGTGCAGAGTTGGGGGACGGACAGCGGCGGGACCCCACGGGGACAGACTCCGGTCCATGGTCCTCCCAGTCCCTGCCAGGGGCTGCAGCGGAGAAACATGGTGACCAGAGAGCAGAACCTGCACTGAGACAGCTCCACTGCTGCCCACTGCAGCCCGCGGGCAGGCAAGTAGGGGTCGTCAGCAGGGGGCAGGCAGGGGAGCCCCACAAAACACAAAGCAGGTGAAGCAGAGTCGGGGGGACTTCTTCTCTCCAGGAGCAGCCTCCAGGCACAGGAGGAGCGGGGGGGGGGGGGGGGGGACTGCACTGGCCCCTACCTGGTGGGGTACTGCCATGCTTCTTCTTCATGCTGGCAGCCAGGGCACCTCCTTTGGAGGACTGGACATCAGGAATGGGCGTGATGGGCCTTTGGCCCTGAGACATCATACCTAAAGGGCAGAGGTGGAGGGGCTGCAGAGCTGGGGGACAGCACCCAGCATCAGCAGCCTGGCCCTGCCCACCCTGGCCAGGTTGGAAGGAAGGAGCAGAGGACCGGGAGGCTGGGCCCTGGGATGGGGATGTCTCAAGCAGCTCCCCCGACTCTCATGGCCCTGGACACCCACCCTCCACGTCATCCTTGAAGAGTTCTTCTGTGCCGAACTTGAGGATGTCGTCCAGCTCCTGCTTGGTCATGGAGCCCGACTTGGAGCCGAGGCCGGGCCGCACCACCAGGTGAGTGAGCATCATTTTGCGCTTGGCCACCTGCGTGATACGCTCCTCCACGGAGGCCCGCGTCACGAAGCGGTAGATCATCACCTTCTTGTTCTGCCCGATGCGGTGGGCTCGGCTGAAGGCCTGGGGGTGACCTGCAGCTCAGCACCCAGGGCTCAACCGAAGGCTAGGGGGCGCAGGGGTGGGTACCACATGGGGTCGGGGGAGTGCCAGTGTGCTCATGAGCATGTTCGGCACGGGACAGCTGGCGACTTCGTGTGGAGATGTGCATGTGCCGGGCTCGCTGGGCTCAGTTCCTGACTGCACTCCCATGTGAGCCTGGGTCCCTGGGCAGGTGGAACTAAGCGTGACTGCACATGTACAGGGACATGTGCAAGGGGCAGTGTGGCCAGTGTGCTGGATGGACTGAAGCCACGTGGGGCTCTTACGGCAGTCCTGGGGAGATGGGGGCTGCACCCCCTTGGGAGTGAGCCAACAATGGGACTGCAAGCCCGTGTGCTGCAGACACACAGCCACCTTGCGAGGGGAGTGAGGCCCAGACGCTGCCCCATGTGACGAGGACAACCCTGAGACCCTGTCATCAGGTTCCTGCATGATGTGACCCAGTGGAACTATATCTATGTGGGTGAGACACGAGTCTGTGTGTTTAGTGTGTGTCTCCCTTTCCTGAGTCGGGTAGCCAGGGGACACTAGGGCCCCCAGCCCCCCAACCTTCCCAACCTTCCTCATCAGCCTCCTTTGGCCCCTCCTCCATCCCTTCCTTTCCCAAGCGACCAACATGTCTTGTCCCCCCTCTCCAGTCCCCTTGGTGTCTCAGGACTAAATCCCTCATCCTGCCTCCCTCCATGGCCCTGGTCCTGAAGGTGATGGGACAGACACCAGGTCGCTGTGTGTCCCTGGACACATCCCCTGCCCTCTCTGGGCAAAGCCCTCACTCACCTCCCAAGGCCCCTCTTGGAGCTGACCTAGGAGAAAGTGAAGCCCTGACACCCTGCGAGGTAGGGGTAGGGAGAAGGCCCACAAAACAGGACCGCCGAGGAGCCCGCGAGGGCTCAGCATCAGGGCCACAGACCTGGATGTCATTGTGTGGGTTCCAGTCCGAGTCGTAGATGATGACTGTGTCCGCCGTGGCCAGGTTGATGCCCAGGCCGCCCGCCCGAGTAGAGAGGAGGAAGCAGAACTGCTGGGCCCCAGGGGCTGAAGAAGGAAGGTAGGTGCCAGACAGGGTGAGTGAGGGGCAAATGCAGAGAGGTGGGGGTGGGGACAGGTGAGCAGCAGGCAGGAGGGAAGACAAGAGGGAAGCAGGGGTGGGAACTGTGACCCCACTACAGACGAGGGCCACACCTGCACTCGGTGAAGCCAGAGGGGGCCTACAGCAGGGCTGCAGCCCACCCGAACCCCACTTAGCCCAACTGGGCTCTGAGCCCTGACCCAACAGAAGGAGCCAGAATGAGAAGAAAGTCAATGTTCTGAGCCCAGACGAGCACAGAGCAAACGGCAGGTGGTCAGCACATACAGGCAGAGCCCTGCCGAGGCCCCAGAGAGCTCGGTCCTCGTGACCTCCCACTCCGGAGCCCGGGCTGCCCACAGCCATCCTGACTGGCCCTGAGGCCCATCAGGATCCTTCGTTAAGTAACCTGGAAAAAGACTTGAGCCCCAGGAAAGAGCCTGGGGCTACATGCTGCAAACCTACCATTGAGGTGGCTCGGGGACATGTCCCCACTGTACTAAGCTGGCTCCTGGCCTCTCTGCCCTCACCTCGCCTCCCAGGGGAGGAAGAGGGCAGACCAGCAAGTGTGGGTGTAGCCTCGCCCCTTCCTCTCTCAGGGCTCCAGGAAGTGCCCTTCAGGGAGCACGCACTCAGCTCTGTCCTGCACTAGTGGTTACTGGTGGTGTCGCCCACAGCTGCCAGCCAGCCCCTTAGCATCAGCCTCATTTAGTAACAAAGGTGACATTTTCCTCCCACTCAGCCTTCCTCCTTGTTTCTCAATTCTGAGCAGGTGTTATCACCTGGGCCCCTTAGTACCGAGCAGGCCCTTGGACGGTTCCACTGAATGAATTCTTTTTGGTGTAAAACAAAGGGGCAGCTTTTAGGACCTAAGTACTGGTCTGCTTTCATGAGGTCCCAATCAAGAACCCCTGGGTGAGGTGGGGGTACCATTGAATCTGTCGATGGCCTCTTGCCGGAGGCCCCCTGTGATGCCTCCATCAATCCGCTCGTACTTGTAACCCTCGTACTCCAGGAAGTCCTCCAGGAGGTCCAGCATCTTGGTCATCTGCAAGGAACATGGTTTGCCTGAGGCACTGCCGAAAAGCAAGGATCACCCGATCACAGGGCTATGGGCAGCGACCTCATGACAGTTGCGGGAGAGCATAGCAGCTTGCTAAGTGAGAAGACAGCAGGGCTCCAGGCAGACATGACACAGGCTCTCTGGGGAAAAACACAACCTCCAACCTCAACCCCCTGAACCACTCACTCCATCCACCACACCAGCCCCACTGCCACCTGGGCTTCATTTCCTGTATACCCACCAGCCACTCCAAATAACCTGGACTCTCTTCCTGGAATATCCACCCCCACTCACACCTAGAGAACTCAGCACCACTTCTGTGATGTCTTCCCCGATTCCACTCCTCCCTATGAGAAGAGAAAGGCTGTCCCTTCTGTTCCCATAACCCTATGTATTTCCCTTCATTCTTGAGAGATAGTTTAGCTAGATATAAAATTATCAGGAACCATTTTCCCATGGCATATTGAAGGTTTTGCGATTGTCTCCGGCCACCTATTATTTCTGATGAGGAGGCTGAGGACAGTGACTCTTTTGTAGGAACCAGGTCTGAAGTCCTGCAGTTTCGCTGTGATGTGCCTAGGGGTTCATTTATTTATATTTATAGTTCTCTTGCTTGGTACTCCGGAGTGCACTTGAGATCTGAACACTCAATTCTTTACAAGTTCTGCAAACTCTCAAGAGATTTAGTTTCTCCATCCTTTTTTCTGTTGTTTTTTTTTTTCTGCAACTCCTATTAGATGACTGGCTACTGGGGCCTCTCAAGATGTCCCCAACACTCCTCCTTTGCCTCTTCTGCTGCACTCTGGGGAAATTCCTCAGGGCCCAGCTCCCATTCATCCGTGTTCTCTTCCACAGTGTCAGGAGTTTCTCCAATCTGCTGAAATGTTTTATTTCAGTTGCATGCAGATGGTTTTCCCATCCAGTTATTCTTGTTGCATTTGCTCCTGCTTGTGCTTATTTGATTTCTTCTTGCTGTATGGGGATTACTCCATTATTTTAAACTGTTTATGTAAAGTCTTTTTCAGGCTGTTCTATTGTACTTTTCATTTGGATTCTACTTACTGTTTTGTGGGATGTCTTCACATTCAGTTTTTCCATGAGTTTTGGAATTGGGCTTGTAGGCTCCTTTTGGATGGGAGGGTTCCGTCTACAACTTTCCCTGTCTGCACATTTCTAGAGGTTGTACAGTCCCCTTAGTTGGTCTCTCAAGGCATCAGCCCAGAATCATGTCTTGTGTTGGCAGAGGGGTGGGGGGATGGTGGCCCCATCTCCAGGTCAGCCCACAGTCACAGCCTTGGTCGCTTTCCCAGGCTCCTCAGCCAGCTGCAGGCCCAGGGTGGGACCGGGGCTGCTGGCAGCAGCTGCTGCTTCCAGTTGACTTTTGTGCACAGAGGAGCCACACCCCAGCCTCTGGCTTTGAGCAATGACTCAGTCCCACCTTAAGGGAGCACCATTAGCATGAGGACCCTACAGGAGCATCAGCTGTGACCTCCGTCACATAGCTGACCACAGGGTCAGATAACTCTCTTTACCCTGACTCTCGCAGACTCTGAATGTCTTGAGGACAGGGATCTGCCCCCTCCTGTACCTAGCAGAGCCTGACGTAGGACAGATGCTACAAAGGGATGAAGGAGCACTGAGTGCACAGACTCACAAGCCTCCAGAGATGGACAGAAGGCCCTCTGCGGGGGGCAGGCTGGAGGCTGGGGGCAGCTCACCTGGGAGAAGATGAGCACGCGGTGCCCTTCGTCCCGCAGCTTCTTGAGCATCTTCTGCAGCAGCATGAGCTTCCCTGAGGACTTGACCAGGGAGCTGCCATCGTAGGAGCCATTGGGCAGGACAGGGGCCTCCTGCAGACATTGCAGAAGGTGGGGCATTGGAGGGCACCCTCTCCTCCATGGCTCTGCACTGGGAGGCCCCTAGGGACGGACTGAGCAATGAACTGAGCACCAAGCCCACACGGGTCGGGCCAGGCTCAGCAGGGAAGGGTTGCCTGGGTCACACACATCCAGCACCGTGGGCCCAGGCCGGGCTCAGACTTGCCAACCCTGCCCACTGGCTCCCTGCTGCTGGCACTCCATCAAGACCAGTGACATCAGTGATGGACAGATGACACAAAGGGTCTTCAGCTCAGCCAGCTTTCCCAGCTGGAGTGTGGCCTGTTCTCTTGCATCCAAGCCAGGCTAACCCCCTGAACCCCAGCTGGGTAGGAGAGCGCTTTATGTGCACCATCTCCTCTGGTCCTCCCACTTCTAGGTGCTGTCATTGTCCCATTTTATAGAGAAAAAACTGAGGCTCAGACTGGACCGTTAACTTTCCTGAGACCACAGGGCTGGAGCTCAGGGTGTGACCTGGGGTCTGGTCTGTCCTCCAGGAATATACGTCAAAATCACCTGGGGGCCCAACCAGGCCTTCCTGACCCCCTTGGTGACCGAGTGCAGCCACATCAGCCTGCAGAACCCCGGCCTGGGGGGAACCTTGGGTGAGGAGGGGCCAAGGGAAGGAGAGGGCCTACCCAACAGTGGACGGCAACAGGCTTTCACAAACTTCTGGAACAATGGGGACCCACATCACCTCCAGGTCCTCCTACTCAGGAAGGACTCAGGACCTGAGCACGTGTCACAGAAGCCAGGGGCACCACGGTGGCCATGGCCACTTCCCACAACGGCCACGGGAGAAGCTTCCACAGCAGCTGTAAGCTCCTCCCACATCAGCCGCATGGAACGTACCACAGCAGCCACGGGGAAGAGGTAGGGATGGTTGCAGCACTTCTTCAGGTCCATCATGATGTTGAGCAGCGACACCTGATTCCCGCCCCCCTTGGAGTTCAGCGCCTCAAAGTTCCGCGTGAGGATGAACTTGTAGTACTTCCTACGGCACCAAGGACAGACGGGCTGCACACAGCAGGCCACACCAGCCCACTTACACAGAGACCCGGGGGCTCGAGAGGCGAAACCACAGGCCAAGTCACCCAGCAAGTTGCTGGGGACACTGAGAGCTCAGGCCCTGGTCACTGAAATTGGAGAAGTGGCCTCAAGAAGGAGGTATGTGCAGAAGGTAAGTCAAGGTCTCAGCCAGGCCGAAGAGCCAGCCCTCCCACCCAGGAAGTAGCCCAGGAAGGCTAAGGTGGGGGCCTTTTGGGGAAAGGTGGCCAAGGAGATGAGCCCAGGGGAGATGGGGCAGGCCTCTCCAGGGCGGAACCCCGACGGGCCGAGCCCTCACTCACTTCTGCATCTGGCTCAGCTCCACACGGACGATCAGCTCGGTCTTGGCCGGCATGTTCTTAAACACATCAGCCTTGAGCCGCCTCAGCATGTGCGGTCCCAGCAGGTCATGCAACTTCTTAATCTGATCTTCTTTGGAGATGTCAGCAAACTCCTCCAGGAAGCCCTCCAGGTTGCTACAAGAAAGAGCCAGAATGAGGGCCAGAAGCAGGACAGGGAAGCAGGCCAACACCCTCTGCAGAGGAAGTCAGGATCAGGGTGAGGGAACCAAGCAGCCAGCCCCCTGCCACCTGCCCAAGAGTCACAGGGCAGGCTGGCGGGCTGGTGGGCCAGGGAGCGCTGGCCCTGCCCTCGGTGTCTTTTCGGTCCCCATCTATGCCTGTGTCACCCCACAGCTCCCTCAGGCACATAGGACAACTTCCTGTCTGCAAAGCCATCCTGGACATGAGCTCTCTGAGGCTGTCACCCATCTTACAAATGAGAAAACTGAGGCTGCCAGGTGCCCGAGGCCGTAAGGCCCAGCAGAGGAGGGCCCACTGAGGTGGGCACCACGAACACTCCCGTTTTGCTGCTGAGAACCCAGGGCCAGCGAGCATCCTGGGACCGGACACTGAGATCCCCGGCCATCCCCGCCCCACCACCCACCTCCCCAGCCAGAACCCTGGCTCACTTGAACCGCTCTGGAGTCAGGAAGTTGAGGAGATGGAACAGCTCCTCCAGGTTGTTCTGAAGTGGGGTCCCCGTCAGCAGCAGCTTGTAATCGATCTTGTAGCTGTTCAAGACCCTGAAGAACTTAGGGGAGGAGAGAAGGCCATCAGGGGGCTCAGCGGCCAGCCCATGCAGGGCAGCCCTGCCCAACCAGCACAGCCTTACCTTGGATTGGTTGTTCTTGAGCCGGTGGGCTTCGTCCACCACAAGGCAGGCCCACTCGATGGAGCCCAGGATGGCCTGGTCGATGGTGATGAGCTCGTAGGAGGTGAGCAGGACGTGGAATTTGATCTGCACTTCTTTCTGGAGGGAAAGAGGGACATCTGGGGACAGAGCTGGGAAGCAAGTGGAGCAAGGTCTCCAGAGACACAGGCGAGGAGGAGGCATGGACAGGAACCCCCAGGGACCCAGGGAGCCCCTGTGATGGAGAGGAAGTCATCAGGTTCAGCAGAGACCCAGAGCACCGAGAGAGGAGGTGCTGAGAACGGAGCTCCCCCCATCAGAGCACGCTCGGACAGCAAGACCCGCCAGGCACGGACCAGGCTGCGTGGGCCAGGCCCTGCACCTCGCTCCTCACTTACACTCTCTCATCCTCACTAGCCCCAGCGACCCCGTGGGAATGGATCAGAGAGGGGCCGAAGGGAGCCTCGTGGCACAGGCTCTGCCTGGAGGCCCTGCCCCGAGCCTCCGTCCCCTCGCCTATAAAAAGGGAGCGGTGCTGTCCAGGGGAGGAAGGCTGCGGGAAAGAACAGGGCTAAGTCCATTCCTCAGAAAATTATCAGCGGGATGACCATACGTTCCAGCAGTTCTGCTTCCGGGCACAGACCCAAAAGTGGGAAGGCAGGGCCCTGAACGAGCATTCGCCCACCGTGTACACTGTATTGTTCACAATAGCCCCAATGTCCACGGGCAGACGAACGGATATGTGAAACGTGGTCTGTGCGCGCAAAGGAGTATTACTCGGCCTTAAGGGGGAAGGCCGTTCTGCCGCATGCCACAACCTGAATGAACACTGGGGACGTTCTGCTGAGTGAAATCGGCCAGTCACGTGCTGAAGGACAAATACGGTAAGATCCCACTCACCTGATAGGTCCCTGGAGTGTTACTCAGAGACAGAAAGTGCCTGGTGGGTGTCGGGGCTGGGGGTGGGGGAGAGGGCATAGGGAGTGAGTTCTGGAAACGGGTAGTGGTGACGGTTGTTCCAGAGTGTGAATGCACTTAGGGGCCCTGAACTGTACACTTAAAAATGGCCAGGATGTACATTGTATGTCTGTGTGCATTTTACTGCAATTCCTAAAAATAAATAAAAGAGCTGAGTGCGGGGCGTCCAGCCCATGGCAGGACCCCAGTGTGAGCTTAGGCAAAGTTCTTGCTGTGACTAATGGGCCCGCAGGTCCATCTGTCACAGTCACCTCTGGGATCACTAATCACCTCCTTAGTCAGCAAACCATCACTGAGCATCTCTGGGGGCCATGATCGTCCTGAGCTGATGGAGAAACTAAGGCAAGAAACTCTGGGGAGCCCCCCGAACTGCAGGGAGTGCAGGCACCGCTTACGAGGGCCTGCCACAGCCAGGCACTGTCCTGAGGCTGCCCCAAGTGCATCTGGGCACCAGAAGTGTCTGGGACTTTGTCAGAAATGCCGTTTCAGGCACCACCCTAGAGCTGCTGGACCAGAACCTGCCCTTCAGCAAGGGGAGCCATGGACACACGGAATTCTGGGAGGCCTCCTAGGGCTTACACATCCCACCCTTCACAGCTCTGTGCGGTGGGTCTCTTACATACAGTTTGCTAAGACTCTGAGGTACAGAATGACTTGCTAGAGGTCACACAGGGTCAAATCATGTCCCCCCAAACTCATGTCTACCCAGAACCTCAAAATGGGGCCTTTTTGGAACTAGGGTCTTTGCAAGTATAATAAGATGAGGTCACAGTGGAGCAGGGTGGCCCTCAATCCGATGACTGGTGTCTTTATGAGACACAGACACAAAGGGGAGACAGCCATGTGACGATCATGGCCAAGACTGGAGTGATGCGTCTGCAAGCCAAGAAATGCCGGCAGCCCCCAGAAGCGGGAGGAGGCCGGAAGGATCCTCCCCTGGAACTACCAGAGGGAGCGTGTGGCCCCGCCACACCCCGATTTTAGCCTTCTGGCCTCCAGAGCTGGGAGAGATAATGTTTCTGCTGTTTTATGCATCCCCTGCCACCCTCAGTTTGTGGTGCATTGTCACAGCGCCACCAGGACACAGATACACCTGGTAACTGCCTCGAGAGAAGCCCTTCACCAGCCGCTGGTCACCAGAGCAGAGAGACCCAAAGGGGAGGGACCCCCGACAGACTGCAGGGGCCTTGTGGCTGCAGGGGAGACCAGATGCCTCCCCAGGGTCCTCCCCGGGGTCAAGGGGCACTCACCTTCATGCGGAAAACCTTCTTCCCACTGCGAATAGCGTTGTCCTCGAAGGAGAACTCGTTCTCCCGGATCACGGAGCGGCTCTCCTTGTCCCCCGTGTAGGTGACTACATAGAAGTCCGGCGCCCACATCTCAAACTCGCGCTCCCAGTTGATAATGGTGGACAGGGGCGCACTGACCAGGTAGGGCCCCTTGGAGTGCCCCTGGAGAGAGAGACGGAAGCAGTGGGGCTGCCTGCCTGAGGCCAGCACCAGCGCCCGGCCCCTCCGCCCGCCCGGCCCGCACCTCCTTGTACAGGGAGTACAGGAAGACAATGGTCTGCACCGTCTTGCCCAGCCCCATCTCGTCGGCCAGGATGGTGTCGGTGCCCTGTGCCCAAGAGAAGCGCAGCCAGTTCAGGCCCTCCAGCTGGTATGGGTGCAGCGTGCCACCCGTGGAGTCGATGTACCATGGCTGCTTGTCAAACTTGACTGTGGGCTGTGGAGGAGGCAAAGGTTCAGACACACCCTGAGCCCGGGGCCACCAGAGCCCACCCTCCCATCTGCACACAGCTCCCTCTGCCGGGAATACTCTTCCCACTCCTCTCATCCCGGCTGACGGAACCGTCCCTCAGGCCTCAGCTGGAATGCCTCCCCCTCCAGGAAGCTCTCCCTGACTCCCAGCCTGGCTTAGGTGTTCCCACTGCTTCCTCCTGTCTGGGCGGTTTCCCACTGTTGGATTCTCTGGCTTGGAGCCCAGATTATGGTCATTACACTGGTCCTGCTCAACACTGCTTCCCCTGAGTCCTGTACAGTGCCCAGGACGTGGTGGGCACTCAGTCAACATTTGTTTGACCCATGCCCAGGGAGCCCCATGTGCTCTGTCTGGAGCTTCACCCTCCCAGTCTCTTTCATCCTGTAACTCAAGGCTACTTCCCCCATGAAGTCCTCCTGGTGTACCAGGCCCACTCCCCTGCCCTGGCATCCCACAGTCCCAGGTTGAACCCCCATGTTCTGTGTGTACCCACCGTGGGCCCCTGGGAGATGGGCACTTCTCGAAATGGGGCCAAGGCCCTTGTCCCCCTCGGGCCAGCACAGGGCCAGGTGCTGGCAGACACCCCAGAGAAGTTTGCTGAGTGAATAAAAGTCAGCCTTCCACTCTCTGATGCATGCAAAGCTCCCAGGGGCACATGGGGGTCTCCTCCCAGTGAACAGATAGGAATGATGTATAACGCCCCTGAAGTTAAAGTTGTGCTTTTTGATTTAAACACTGGGAATTTTGAGGTCACCTGAAGTAATGTAAATTCAGGAGCTCAGTGGATACTGCTTGACCCACATTTCACCTCGCACAGGAAGCCGAGGCCTGGGGACCTAGACCTCAGGGTGCAAGCGCCCCCCTGCAGGGAGGGGCTGGGTCTTCTCATCCTTGTCCCATGGGGTGCCTGGCATTAGTGGTCTGAACCGCAGGGGCCCTGACATGCCCCCCACTGCACAGGCATGGCTCCCTGAGGGCCCAAGGTAGCATCCCCTAGAGAACATAACCGGGTCTGCAGTCAAGCCTCGGGCGGCAGGCCTTGGGGACCCCACCCTGCTGCCCCTCCCCACTCACATCAACAATGGGTGTGTCTGGCGGCTTCTCCTGTTTATCGTCCTTGAGCTTCTTGCCCTTCTTGACCAGCCTCTTGGGCAGCCTGGCGTCCTCTCCCAGCATCAGCTCCCTGGGAAAGAGCATGGGGTGCAGGTGAGCAAAGCTCGGACCGCAGCAGGTGGGGACCCCGGGCGGGGGCCCAGCCCAGCGGCCCACCTGTGGCTCCAGTAGGCTTGCTTCAGGTTGTCGTAGTAGGGAATGTCGATGTCGTCGATCTCCCAGGTGCACTGGTCATAGGGCAGGTCTTTCCACTTGACCAGGTAGTGCACGTCCCCCTTTTTGTCAAAGCTGCAACACAGGAGACGGATGGTAGAAGGAGGGGGGTCACTCAGGTGGGCAGCGCGGCAGTTAGCATCCAGGACGCGCACCCTGCAAGCTACAAACCTCCCACTCCCACCATCCCAGGGGCCCTGGCCCCAGGCCGGAGGGTGGCAGGAGGGCAGGAACTCCAGGGGCGGGGCGGGGGGCGGGGGCTTGTGGCAGGAGGCTGAGCGAACAGAGGAGCCAAGAGCCAGCTCGAATCGCTCCCGGTCATGGGGTCGGGACGTGGAATTTCTGAGTTGGACGGTGCTCTCCGCTGACCAGAGGCCCACAGCGGTGCCCGACCAGGTCCAGGGCCTGTCTCCACAAACTGGACAAGGACACGATTCCCGCAGGTGGAGCGCCCTCTTCTAGAGCCCCTGGGGACACAGGGTCCTGATGACCCAGAAGCTCGTGCACTTGGGCTTGATCCTGTCCCCTGGGGCGGGGATGGCAGGGTGCTCAGGGCCTCCCACCCAACCTGAAGTGATTGGGCTTGGTAGCCCCGGAGTGCTGCAGGCCCAGTGGCTCCCCAAACTGGCAGTGGCAGCAACTAGCCTGGGGACCATCCAAAGAAAGACCAATCCCAGTCACCATGGAAACTGATGGATTTTTCTCAATAAATAATGGTTGTTACTCAGACCTCATTCAGGTAAAAATCTGGGGGGGAAACTCACCTGCCTCGCAAACTGCCATTTATGTTTTTATTAATAACATGTCGTTCAATAAAGGTAAAAAACTGTGGGTCAGTCCAATGGGAGGCCTGGGTTCCCATTAGAACTGACCCCCTTTTTAAGGGTCATTCTCAGTGAGGGCTGGGGCTGGGAAGAGGGGGTGTTTCTCAGTCAAGGGGGCGGCTTTTTTGAACTCCCCGCCCCGTGACAGAGGAAGGCCGCAGTAGCAGGCATTGGCACACTCCTGTAGCCCCACACCCATGGACAACCCTGCGGGGGGCTCTCATTATCCCACTTTACATGACAAGCACAGGGGCACAGAGCCCAGAAGACGGGACCCAGAATTGGAATCCAAGGCCGGCTCAGTTCTTAACCTCTGCTCCACCCAGCTGCTCCCTGAGATGCCCGTGGTCTGCCGGATCCTACGGATCCCACGTCACAGCCCACATATCACAGCCCACATGTCGAGACGAGGTGGCAAGTTCAAGGCTCTGAGCCTGCAAGGCCAAACGAAGGAGCCCACCCCCACCGCCCCACCAACTATAGGAATTTCTAGTCTCTTTTTCCCAGTTCTTCAGTCTTCAGATCCACCACAGTCTTAATCGTCTTCTTCATCAACTCTCGCTGGCTCCTCACCTTGAGCAACAGACTGTCCCCAGCCTGAATCCTAAGAATGCCCCTACATCCTGCCATAGATAATTACCCCGAAACTTGTCATTTATGTCCCCAGCTTGCTGATTACAATCACTGCCTGCATCCCTTCCAGGCTTTTCCGGACCCCGGATAAGGTGATAACACCTGAATAACCAGCTGAGACAGAAGTCAACAGGCCGTGGGCTCAATGGACTTTCCATCAGACTTTCCATCACGTAACCATTCCATGACAGGGGCTATGGAGCATGCTTCCGGGGCCAGTGCTTTTAAAACTATTAACTGAAATAATTTCTCCTCATCTGGGGGCCATCGGGATACAGCTGATACCCCAGCAAGGCTTCCAGGCCATCCCGACCAAAGAAGTCAACACGGTCTCCCACATGGATCTCGAGACCCCTTCCCCTTTTAGATCAGACAGGGTGAGAGCTCCGTGAGCCCCCGGTAGGCAGGGACAATGACCGTCCTCAGCAGGGAGCAGATACAGAAGATGAGACCCTCAGCCCCTCAGCTTCCCATAGAGATCTGTGGGGATCACGGCTCTCAAGAGAATGTGAGGAAGGCAGACAGAATGGGGGGGGGATCTTGGGACCCCTCCCATGGGACTCGCCCTGCTGGAGTCATCACCACCCTGATACCACCCTCTCACTGGAAGCTAGAGGGCACGAAAGGGCCCACCAGTGTAAGCCCGCTGCTAACGCCTGCGCAGTGAGTTACAATGATCTTCATCTCACCGAAGCCTCATTATACCGTCATGATAATGTCATACATACGCCCAAGAAGTTCATTAATATCATGATGACAGACTGAATTCTGGGAAGGAACATGCGCAGTTAGAAAAGGTGACGTCATGGACCCCTTGTCAATCAAACTTGTCAATCAAGAGACCCCCCCACACCCAGAGAGGTGTATCTCCCGTAAAAAAAAGGAACTAGAAACTGCCAAGGCCTCCGTGGTCAGGGCCCGTGAGCCACTCCCCTGCTCGGGCCGCTCCTACCTCTCTGCACTGTGCTCCTTACTGCTAATAAACCATCTTTCACCACTTTATTTCCTGTCTCGCTCAGTTCTTTGCTCAGACCGAGGACCTGGACATCGCACTGAGAAGGGCCCATTTTTCAGTAACACAACCATGCAGCAGGTGCCCAGGGTCCACCTTCCACCCACCTTTCAGCCACCACTGTTCTCTAGCACCTGAGCTCCGACCCGCCCCCCACACCCAAGGCCAGACTCGCAGAGTCCACAGGCCTCCTACCTCGGCCTCCTCCTCAGTCTTCTGGTCACCATTACCTGGGGCATTTTCAGATTGCTCAACAAAGAGTTGTCACAGGGGTTTTGGGGTTTGGACTAGTGGCCAAGGAAGCAAGTCCTGCCACCAGAAAGCACTGGGTTCAAATTCTGGCTCCACTGCTTCTTAGCTGTGTGACTTTGGGCAAGTGACTTAAATTTGCTGTGCCCGCTTGCAAATCCATAGAACAGAGGCAGAAGTAAAGCAGTCACCTCTTGGGTTACACAGTGCTCGGTGTTGTTAGCTGCTGTGATAAACGAGAGGCAAATGGGACCCCCCAACAGGTATCAAGCTCGGCAGGACCCCAGCAGCACAAAGATGTTGAACCACTCAGCACCTTGCTCTGTGCAGGTTTCAGAGGCCGATTGCTAAGTTGCCCCTTTGTATTTACGACTTTGGAACTGGTCACCCCCCACAGGTGTGACGCGTGTGCCCATGTGTGTATGACAACCCCTCCAGGTGGAGAGTCAGACTGCTGACCGTGAGGACCCTCGGCCTCCTCCTCCTGACCCCCCTGCACCCATACATGGCCGATTCTACACGGCAAGGAGCAGTACGTCCCAGCCTGTGGGCGCCCATCCCCCACCAAGCTCGGGCCACGCCCCATGGGCACACACCTGTGGTTCAGGATCCGGTGGATCACCATCCACTCAGGCTTGATGCCATAGCGGTAGAAACGCTCCTCCATCTTGGCATAAAGAGGATCCTTGCTCTTCCTCTTCTCGCTCTTGCTGTCCTCGTCGCCGGAGCCATAGTCAAAGGGCGGTGGCTCGTCCATGTCGTTCTTTCTTTGGTAGTTGCGATACATCACCGTGTGGTACAGCTCCAGCTGCTCCCAGAGGGGGCATACATTACGTACGAGAGGGAGATGGGCTGGTCCCCGGACCCAGCTCCCTCAGCCCCCAGCCAGGGTCCCAAGCAGGACAATCCTCACTTTCAGTCTTCTCCTCCCCAACTCCCAACTGTGCCCCTCAGGGGCTGAGCCTCAGCACAGCCACATCTGCCCAGGTGCCTCACCTGTAGCTCCTTCACCCAGGAGCAGTGCCAGTAGGAGAGCCCAGTCCACTTGACAAAGAACTCTCTCTCCGGGATGCCCTCCAGGGGCTTGGGTGGGGGGATGCTGGGTTCCACATCGGGCCCTGAGAGACCCACCATGAAGGGGGCGGGGGGCTCCGTCCACCTCCAATGTAGGATCCGCTGGACTTTGCCCTTCAGTGGGGGACACTGCGGACAGAGGAAGGTCCCCAGTTCAGGGCTTAGCCCCAGGACCCCACCCTGAGGCTCCCATGACAGCAAGCAGGGAGCTGCACTGCTCCCCCCACTCACACAGCACCACCCTGCCTCCATGACACAGCCCTGTCCTCAGGCGTCTGCATGTGCTGTGCACACAGGCACACACGCCACACACACACACACACACACACACACACACAACAGAAACCCAGATACACACGGGTAACCGAGGACTGGCCAGAGCACAGCCAGAACCCAAAGATGACAGATCCCGCACTGGGTGGGCCCAGGGGACAACTCAGAGCATGAGGGCATTCAGTGACTGGGGAGAGGGGGCCAGTGGAAGGTGCTCTCCTCTCCCTGCAGAAACTGAGGCTCCAGCCCCAGGGGACACCTAACCTGTCACCACCCCCAGCCCTGGGACAGGAGCGGTCCACAGTGGGTCTGAGTGGACAGTTCTGCTGTTGTGTGGCCTTAAGCAAGTCATTGTACCTCCCTGCGCTTCCGTTAATGGGAGTAAGGAAGGACTGGTACTTAGGAACTCAGTGAGCGCTAATTTAAGCGATGCCCAATAAACAATGCTGTGTTGGTTGGCTGGCACTATCACCGCCCCTCGTTCTCTCTTTTCATGCTCAATTTTCAGGTATCAAATGAGAAAACTGCATCTGAGTCTGGGGAATTGAGGAGCAAAGCGGGTCTAGGTGAGGCAGCGGGCGGGACTCGAGGTGGGGCGGGACTTGTGGTGGGCGGGGCTCGGGCCCTGGGGCGTGGCCTAAACGGGCGTGGTCTAGGTGGGTGGGGCCTGGAGCATCGCACCGGCAGGTCTGGAACTGACAAAGGCGGGGCCTTTGTGGGGGCGGGGGGGCGGGAGGAGGCCCGGCGTGTGGAGGGCGGGGGGCGGGACTTGTGAGATGGCCAGATCGGCGGAGGCAGGGCCTTGCTGGACCAGGCCTTGCCCGGATGGGAAAGGCTTGGCCGTGGTGGGCGGGGCCTGGTCAGTGGGGCGGGGCGGGCGGCGCGGGGCGGGCATAACACTCACAGTACAGCGCGGGCAGAGCCATTCACCGTTTGGGATCTCGGGCAGCGGCGGGTTGAGGCAGTGCAGGTGGTAGGAGGAGGGGCAGGCGTCGCAGCACAGCAGCTCGCCACCGTCCTTGCACACGCGGCAGAACTCCATGTGGTCGTCTTCCTCCTCTTCGCAGCCGCCGTCCTCCTCCTCCTCCTCCTCGTCCTTCGGCTCCCACTGGATCCCCTCCTTCTCCTGGAGGGAGGAGTACAGGTGGAGGCACCACGCTGGTTCGGGGAAACCCTCCACCGGGATGGGATTCCCTCCCTCCCACCTGGCCCCTTCCCACGTCCGCCCCAGCCTGACCCGCGCAGGGGTCCAGGGCGCCAGGCGCAGGCCACGCCCCACCCAGGGCTCTGCCAAGGGCTTACACAGTGCGGGCAGCTCCACTTGCCCTCGGGAGCCTTCTCCAGCTCCGGGTCCAGGCAGACAAGGTGGTAGGCCCGCGGACAGGTGTCACACAGGATGATCTCCCCTCCCTGCTGGCACACTTCGCAGTAGTCCTGGTGGTCCGTCTCATAGCCATCACCGTCATCCACTGGGGAGGAAGCAGAGGCGGCCATGCGGGCCTCGTCCCCACCCCAATGCCCAGTCCCCACCCCAGGCCACAATGGCACACAGTAGCTGCTTAACAGATGCTAGGTGACTGTATGGTGGATGGACAGACGGGGAAGGAATGAATGTCAAGGGTAAAGGCTGAGGGAGGAAAGGGGTGAAGAGATGAGTAGAAGATGGAAGGAAGGCAAGGAGGGAGGGAGGAAGATGGATAGAAAGAGGAAGTGATGGATGAAAGGATAAAAAGGGCAGGAGAGGAGAAACGGAGAAGGGAGATGGGCAGGGGGATGGGGGTGAGGGGAAGGATGCTAGAGGCGTGGATGACGGAAGGGTGGGTGGTGGATGAGGTTGAGAAGCACTGCCTCCTCCAGTGCCCTCTCTGCTAGTGCACAAGCCCTGGGGTGGCTCACACCATAGCTCTGGAATTTAGCTTCACTGGGACAGGAAGCCCCCCCCCCCCAAGTAATCCAGTGTGCTTAAAGCAGCACAGGGAAACTGCATGGCTGAGGCCAGGGGGACCGAAGCACGAGGATGCCGCCCCTGCCTGCCAAGGGGGGCTCTACATGCCCCACATCCACCACAGCAGGATTGGGGACCCTGCAGATAGGAAGTCCTACTCCTTCTCTTCTTGCGCCTCCTCCTGCTTTTCTTCCCCAGGGCTGCAGAACACTCCGAGCGCACGGAGGAGCTGTGGATGCTGGCGCTGTCGAAGTCCGACTCCTCCCGGTCCTCGTCCTCGCTCTGCAGGGACAGGGAAGAGCCCTGTGAGCCCAGAGCCTGCCCTAGAGTTCAACTCGAGGGCTTCACTGGCCTGGGCAGAGGGGGCATGGGGCAGGGCGCAGTGCTCATCTCCATGGTTCACCTGGTCTCTCCACCCAATTGGAAACCCACCAGTCTAGCCTGATGTGCTACCGCCCTCCCCAAGCCCTGCCCCAGTACCTCTCCCCAGGCTGTGCACTGCCAAACACCTACCTGCTCTCAATGGGAAATCCTAAGGACACCTCCCCCAGGAAGCCTTCCAAGATTGCTCCTTAACTGAACCTGTTGTACACCCTGTGTACCTGCCAGGTCTGGCCTGTGCTGTCTGCCTATCATGGGCTCACTCCAAGTGCACATGCCCAAACCCCTTCCAGACTGTGAGCCTCCAGAGCAGGGCCCACTGTGGCTGAGCACCTAGCACATCAGAATGAGCGCAGCAGATATTCACTGAGCTGACCACATCCGCTGGCTCCAGGCTGGACCATGCCTGCTGCTATGTGACCCCCTTCAGAACAGCTGAACTTGAGACCTGTCACTTGCCTAGACCAAGGGACAGAGAAATGGCTTCCATTTCTGCCTCTCTACAGGGTTGGGGCAAAGTGAGGGAAACAAGTGCCTTGTGCAGGTAGGGGTGTGTGACTGTCCCCACTATGGAGAAAAGGAAGGACCCAGTGCGCCCCTACACAGAAGTGATCAGAAGTACTCCTAAGATGGGTTCCCTGGGGGTCCATTGGAACCTAGTGCCAGAGCTGGTCCCAAGAGGGTTAGGTTCCAGCCCAGCCTCAATCTGCCTACATGCCACCTTCCTGGGGTCCAGCCTCCCAGCAGATGTGGGCATCCAGGTGCCATCAGGACTCTGAAGGGCAGCTGACCCTTCCATCTGCTGCCCAGATGTAGTGGCCGCTGGGAACAGTGGGGTCAGGACTGAGCCCCCAGTTCAACAGAGTGGGCCCCATGCCCAGAGTCCAAGCTGCAGGGGCCCAGTGAAGGACCTAGTCAGAACCTCTCACCAGTCAGGTTGAGAAACTGAGGCCCGGCAGGCCTATGTGTAGAATGGGAAGAGAGTGCAGGAGGGGGAGGACCTGCCCCAGGTCAGGTCAGGAGGACAAACAGCCCTGCTTTCTTCCCACAGTCACCCCCACCAGCACATGGCATGCACATGCAACACACACGCATGCAACATGCATCTCAGGCATGCTCTCGCACACACGAACGTCTCACTGTCACACCCACACCCACACATACACCTTTGAGTGCATCCTCCATCACACTCTAACAGTCACACACATGCTCACACTCACACATGCACACAGGCTCATGCTTACACTCACAGCCATGCTCACACATACACACACGCCCATGCTCTCACACACACTCACACTCATACACTCACACACACTCACACAGATACACTCACACACACTCACACTTGCATGCACACACGCTCACACACTCATACTCGCACACTCACTCTCACGTGCACACCCACACCCACTTGCACACTCGCGCACCCACACTCTCACTCGCACACTCACACTCACTTGTGCACACTCACACTCGCACACACTCACACTCGCACGGTCACACACTCGCACATATACACACACTCTCACTCGCACACACTTGCACACTCACACACTCACACACTCACTCACGCTCACACACTCACACTCACCGAGGAGCCTTTCTTCCTCTTACTGCTGATCCCTCCGAAGCGGAACTTCAGCCCGGCCACCTTTTTTCCTTTGCCCTTTTTCTTGGCGTCCTTGGAGCCCTTGACCTTCTTCCTCACTCCAGGCCCTTAAGAGTCACATGGAAATGTCACCACGGCGGCTCGCATATGGCCCTCCCATTTACTCGACAAGGACAGGGTTGTTTCTGCCACCGCCCTTTTCAAATGAGGAGACAGAGGCTCGGAGGTGTCGTCCTCCTCACAGTTACGCAGCACGTCGCAGGGGGCGCAGACCCAGGCTCTGCCCTGGCCACCGTGCTGCCCCTCTCTCACGAATGGCAGAACCACCAGCCATATTGGAGACAGCCCTATCCTGTTCCCTCTCCCCAGAAAGAAGCTGTCCCCAATGCACCCATGGCTAGCAGGGCCACCCAGGGCACATCCATCCACCTGTGGGCCACACCTGGGCCCTGACGGGATGTTCTGGGGCAGGAAGCCCTTTCCCTAGCTGCCAGCCTCTGGCTTGTCCCCAAGGCCCGTGCAAGGCTGGCACCACTGGAAACTGCCCCACCTCTGCCAATCCCCCTGGGAAACGCTGACTCCCGAGTGGCCACAGACCAATTAGCCACCTGAGGAGTAATGACCCCCCAGCAGCCTCCCCCACTGGGCTTAGCAGGGAAGATGGGGGCCTGGAGGAAGTGGCCACGCCCTGGGCCCTCCTCCAACAGCATCACTTGCAGGGGACGGGGCTGGGGGCCCAGCTGTAACCTTGGCACTGCCACAGAACATCTATTGCAATTTCTCAGGCCCTGAACGGGCAGCCCACAGAATCCACAGGAGCCCCAGAGGGAATGAGAAAGCTAGCGGGCAGGGCAGGGCCCAGGACAGAGGCCAGCAAGCAGGGTGAGCAGAAGCAGGCTCTAATCCACGTCACTGCCCTCTGGGCCCTGCAGGGACCTGGCAAAATGGCACATTACCCCAGAAACCAAAGCTCCTTGGGGCTGAAACAAGGGGTCCCTGAGCCCCCTCGGCCCCCCATCAGAATCTAATCAGAGTACCTAGAAAGGCTGAGCTGCCGCTGACCCCACCCTTGAGAGCCCTGGGAGATCAGGTAGAGAGAGGAGAGGACCCTCCTCCAGGACTGCACGTCACGGGGAGCCTCTGCTGTCCCGTGGTCCCCACCCAGACACCCAGCACTGAGTCAGACGACCTTGTATCTGGACCTCTTTCTGGGCCTTATCAGAAGCCGGCCCTGGCCAGACCCTGGCACGTGCCCGGTGTCCAGGCAAGCGGGGCCATGGGCTAACCTTGGACCCCTTCTCCCTGGGAATGGCGCGGGCCCCCACTCTCCCTCCATGCCCAAGGCCGAGGGGGCAGGGCGAAACCCGCAAAGCTCTGAGCACTCTTCCCCCCCTTCTCCCCCAGCGCCGAAAAGGAGGCAGGACAGAAGCTACGCCACCACTAATACAGCCGAGAAAGGCCATGTGTCAAGGTCAAGCAAGGCACTGGGTCCTGCACAGGCTGCCCCAGCGGCCCGAGGCCACGGGACGAAGAACGCAGCTGCCAGCGGGGTTGGGCGCCCGCCCGCCCGCCCGCAGCCTTACCCTTGCCCTCCTTGGTCTTGGCCTTGCGGATGGGCACAGGCTGGGGTGCCTGCTGGGGGCTGATGGCCAGAGGAGGGGCGATGGTGACAGTCTCCACCGCCGCGGCCACCGCGGCTGCAGCCGCCGCGGCCGAGCTGCCCTTAAAGGGGTTGTTGGCGCTGAACTCCCGCCATTTGGCGCCCAGGACGGTCATCATTTTGGACATGGGGATCTTCGGGTTCTTCTTGGCGATGAGGGGCCTGTGCGGGGGTGAGGCGGGTGGGTGAGGGCCGGGCCACGGAGAGGGTGGCACTGGCCCCCTGCCCCCGGTTGGGAAAACTGGGCAGAAGCGGGGGCAGGGGAGAGGACGAGGTTGAGACGCCAGTCCGGCCCCAGCACACGCCTGCGCCCTGTCTGTGGGGCTGGCATTCTCCCAGTGACGAATAATTGGTTCCCTAGACCCTGCAGAGCAGCGGGCCAGAGAGGGGTCTGCGCGGGCGCTGGGGTCTTCCCGCTGAGGGGGGCGTGGGCTCTCCAGCCCCAGGGACAGTGTGTGCGAGGGCAGCAGGACCACCTGCTAAAAGAAAAGGGGTCCTCCCGTTCCTGCTCGCTCTGCCCGGGGTCATTGCTAGCCTGGCTCTGTCCCTCAGCCACTCGTGGCCCCCAGCCCACCTGAGGAACTGGCTGAAGGCCTTGTAGTTGGTCAGCGTGTGGTAGTCGGCCTCTGAGAACAGGTAGTCCACATCGTCCAGGCCCCACTCGGCCATCAGCTGCCCTGAGGACTTGGGCTCCTGCGGGCACACAAGCCGGAGGTGGGATCGGAGGTGGGGGTCCTTCTAACCTGGACCCCTATCCCCAGGGCCCCCACCCAGGAGGCCTTGGAACAAGCAGCCCTCGGCCGCCACTGACAACACTACCACATAGCCCAGCCCCCAACCCCTCCATCGGGGCGGCTCAGAGGCCAGTTTTCGAGGGGTGCCGGGCAAAGTGCGTGGGGGTTAATGCGGGGCTTGGGGGACGGTGGTGTTTTGGGAACCTGGACACTGGGACAGAAAAGCGACCTGAAGATGGGTCTCGAGAGGCGGCTGTCCCAGGTATAGTTACGTATGGAAGCTTCCAGGGCCAATGGGGTGTGCCCTGGCCAGGGCAGGGGCACGGGACAACCCCAAGAGGGTCCCTCAGCTGCTGCTTCACTTTCAGGATGGGACACTGAGGCCCAGGGAGGCGTGGGACTTCCCAGGGGCACACAGGCAGCCGGGTGTCAGATCACGGGGAGGACCTGACCTGGCCGGGCCGGGGTGGGGCTGGGGCTGCTGGCCATGAGCTTGGACTCTGGAGCCAGACAGGCGCCGGTTCTAATCCTGGCTCTGCCACATACTGGCGGTGAGAGGTGGCAGGCTACTTCGCCTCTCTATGACTCAGTGTCCCCATCTATAAAACGGGGGAAATAGCACCTGCCTCACTGGAGGGAACGAGTCAGCACACAGGTGTTTGGAATAGGGCCTCGATTTCCCCCTCGTTCCAGACAGCCCTGCCCCAGCCCCACCCCCTGATCCATTCAGCCCATCAGCACATGCCACTCCAGGCCACAGTCCCTGGTCCAGCAAGTAACTTAAGCCAGTCCAGCAAGGACACCCCTGGCTCTCCACGTGGACAACTAGGACCCAGGCCTGCGTCCCCTCCTGCTGGATGGAGCAGTGGACGACCAAGCAGCCCTGAGCTGCTGCTACACACGTTCTCCGGTGCTCTGGGCCTCCTGTCCTCCGTGACACTTCAGAGGTGCTCCCACGTGGGACGCCCTCCCGCGGCCCCAAGACACACAGCCATTCCTGGAGGCACGTCAGGCCTTCGCCGCCACAGGAAGCGTGTGAGTGAGCTGATGACATTGTTACAAAATATCCCTGAATCGCTCCCTTAAGTTCATCTTTCAAAGCTGTCAGCCCCTCAGCGATTACCACCAGCCTCCGATGACTCAGAGCACAACTGCCGACTACCGACATCCCCTTGGGGGCTGGGACACCGTCGGGGCTTCCTAATGTCAGTCGCTGCCAGTCACCATTTCTGTCACTGTATTAAGATTTATGGAGCACTTATCCTTACATCCGGGCCAGCCCAAACCGAGCCCGGGTGGAACAAAGGGTGTCCGGCAGCCCTGGGTGTCACACGGTCCTCTGCCCCCTGCCCTAGAGCCTTGCTCTTGGGCCCCCCCACGAGGACCCCCGATGGTGCAGCCCCAGAGGCTCCCGCACATCACACATCACGCCCCATCTTCTCGGAGCAGATGCTTGGGCCAGGGGGGCTGCAGGCCCCTCGCTACAGCTTTCCCGACCACGTCCACCAGGGCAGGATTTCAGAACCGGTGCTGAGTAACGGAGCTCCCCTGCGGCTCTAGGTGGGGCTCCTTGCTGGCAGAGACTCCGCTTGCTGGTGTATTTTCCAAAATTGCTCCAAGCAAGAGGTTCCCGACACAAAACCTGAGCTCAGACCATCAATCTCTTCCGCAAGAGCTTCACTCGATCGCGGAGGCCAGATCGCGGAGGCCAGATCGCGGCTAATACGTCAACGAGCCTGTGCGACATCTTCCCCAAACTCCTCAACGTCGTCTGTCACGGTTTCAAAAGTGTCTCCGAGACCTATGGCTACAGCATTTCTCACGAATGTGTGTCCAACCCCCACGTGTGTACACACGCACACACATTCGCACCCAGCAGCCCCAACTGCCACCCGTGGGAAGGGGCAGTCTGACCCTTTCACTAAGGGCTCCCAGGCAGGAAGGCAGAGCATGGACAGCGGGAGGCTGGGCGGCCCAAGCAGACGTGTCCTGTCGGGGCCCTGGCCCTCCAGCAAGGCCTCAGTGGTTACCTTGAGGCCTCCGTCATCATTGTCATCCTCGTCGTCACCCTTCTTTTTCCTCTTGGCTTTTTTCTCCTTCTTGTCCTTGAGTTTCTTCTTCTTCTTTTTGTTAGGGGAGTAGTCACTGCCCTCACTGTCCGACTTCTCTTCCAAGTCCTCTTCGTTTTCCGACAGTTCGTCATGGCTCCCCTAGAAGAGAAGGGGGCGCAGTGAGGGCAGCAGGGGCCCAAAGAGAACCTGCAGTCCTGGCCCCCGGACTGCCCTGAGATCGGCCTCCTGGCAGTCACTCGGCCACACTTTCTGGATCATTCAGTGTCTCATCCTGCTGCTGGCAGCTCAGCACCAAAGCCCAGCCAGAGGGGCCACTGCAAGTCAGCAGGGTCAAGGTCACAGCCCAGTGACTGGGCCACAGCAGTGAGGGGTGTGCACGTGAGGCCTCTTGTAAAGTCAGGCTTCTCCACTGGCCAGCTCCACGCTGGCTGCTCGGAGGGCCCTGGGGTGGGGCTCAGGCTCTGCTCCAATCAGAGTGGGTTTTCTATGGACTTTGGGACTTGAACAAGCTTTGCACGATGGCACTTGGACCCAAGAGCTTGGAGCAGAGGATGCAATGCCCAGAGCCAGAAAGCCAAGTGCACGGGAAAAGTTACGGGAGCCACAGGCTCCCACAGGGGGTCCCAGCACTTCACCTCTCTGCTGTGTGTGCCTCCTAAGGAATTGCCTGTGTCCAGTGCAACCTCTAATTACTGTAGAACGCACAGTCCAGCTTTATCGGCCTGGGGGCTCTCTAGAGGCTGCTGTGCGGGAGCCCACCATCCCCCACCCACCCCTACCCTGGCCCCTGCATCTCAATAGAGACAAGGTAATTTAGGCAGCTCTTAAGCTCTGCTTCCTTGATTTAGTTTCTCCTCCTATACAGGTTTGAAATGGCCCATTTATATGGAGATAAGAGCAGTTACAGCTGGAGCATCCCCAGCAGAAGGCACTGCCCCTCTGAGAAAGCTGTTTACTCTCAGCCTTTCTAGATGCTAGTGGACGGACAAAGCCCTTCCCACCCCTCCTGGCTGGGTCTGCAGGGAGAGGGGCTGGGCGCTGAAGCTCCAGTCACCAGCACGGGCTTGTCATCTTCCTGCTGGCTGTTTACTGTTTTCAAGGTGAGCAAAGAGAGGCATGGAATAGATGGAGATGAAATATGAGCTCAAAACAGTGATGGGGGGAGCAAAAGAGGAGGTGGGGAGGGAGGCGGGGAGGGGAGGAGGGGAACGGAGGGGAGGGGAAGGAGAGAGCAGGGGAGTGAAGTGAGGGAGGAGGAGAGGAGGGAGGAGGAGGGAAAAGGGAAGACAGAAAGAGAAGGGAGGGAGGCAGAAGGGCAGGGAGCACGTGGGAAAAGGGAGGAGGTGGGAAAGGGCTGTAGAGCCTTCTGGAGAATCCTGGAGGCCCCCAGCCCGCTCTCTGCCTTTTGCCACCACCCAGTAAGGAGTTAGAGTCTTACAAGGAGGGAGGCTATCCCTGAGAGACCACTGGGAAAGGACCCACCCACAGGCTCCCCACACTTCCTTACTCCTGGAGGCTCAACTCACTCTTGCCCTGCTGCCAGTTCCCTGCTTCCTGCTACCCTTCATGCCTACTGAACCTCCAAGTCAGTGTGCTGGCTGGCAGTGGGCTGGCAGGAGGGCCTCTGTGCCCTTCTGGAGCCATGATGTTTCCTGGAATACTGATTAGCCATGCCCAGCTCCAGGGACCATGCAGGTCCCAGCTGCTGTCACAGCCAGCCGGTGGGCAGGACAGACTTGTGGAAACCTACTCCCAGAGTTGGTAGCCACAGCTGCCTGCTCTGCCTCAGTCCTTTGGAGAAGCGCGGGGTCAGACAGGGCACCCATTTCCTCTGAGTTCAGAATTCGGCCAACTTGGAGAGACCTGAGAGACCGGCTCCACCCCAGCCTTCACCCCCACCAAGGTAAGGATGGGAGGAGGAGGAGGAGGAGGAGGAGGCCATAAACTTCAGCACCACGGACAGAGGCTGCAGGACAAACCAGGGTTGGGGTGCAGGGTTGGCCCTCAGCTGCCCTAGGATGGACCCCACAGAGCAGACCAGGGGTGAGGCAGAAGGACCCGCGGCGGGTCCTGGGGTTCCCTGGGGAGGCTGCAGAACACAGAACACTTCGGGCTCTGACCCTTGCAGCACCCTGACCTCAGCTTCCTCACCTGCTACATGGGGAATGCCACAAAGCGTGACATCAAAGGAGATCATGATAAGAGTTCTGAAAATGGGAGTGTCCCAAGTACCCACAATGATGACCCCAACTCTGCTTGGAAGCCAAAGATGGCACCAGGATGACTAACTGGAGGGCACAACCAGCCTCACGTCCCTCATTTCTCCAAACTGGGACTGAGCTTAAACCGCCTGCACGAACAGTGTGCCTGCAGCTGGCATACTGATGCCAACAGAGGGGCTGCCACCTCTCGATGCAGGAGAGGCAAGGAGTGGCCAGCACAGCCCCAGAAGCAGGGACCAGACAGAGGGGAGGAGGGGGGAAAGGAAAGCCTTCTCTCACGATTTCCCTGTCGGTGTGCTCAGTGCAGGGGGGCAGGCCTGGCAGAAGGCCCCAAGCCAGGCACCGCCAGGAGGGCTGGCCCCACGTCCACTCCAGGGCTTCGTGAGAGAGAGGAAGGCAAAGACCTTCCTCGAAGGATGAGCTAGAGCTTCGGCAGGGTCCCTCATTTCAGGAAAGAGGGTGGTGAGCCCAGTCCAAGAGAAGGCTCTAATTCCCCAGTTCCCTGGACCCTCACCTATTCCCTGACCCTCTCTGCACCCTGCCTCCTCCCTTCACCAAACAAAGCTCACACCACCTGGGCTACCCCCACCCACACCCCAATCTCGTTCAAGCCTTCCGCCCACACTGAGGGGCTGCTGGAGTGGGGTAGGGGGGTTGCAGGACAGATCTTTGGAGATTGCTTTCCCACTGGTGCAATATCTGTATACCCAGCACATCTCTGCATCCAGCCCTTTGGAAACTTCTAGATCTGGGCCTCCTTTTTTCTCCAAAAAAAATGTTTTCTTGCAGAGAAGTGGGGAGAGGAAAGATAGCCAATGGTTGTGAAAACACCTGAGGAGGAGGGACCTGGGGGGTGCAGCCTCAGTCAGTGGCAAAAAGGGAAGGAAGGGCTGAGAACCAGGGTAGTTCAATGTCTTAAAACTTATGGAGGTGGGTGTGGGCCAAGCCACACACAGGGGAGGAGACAAGACACAGAACAGTAATGCCCTACTGAAGCTCTGAACCAACTGCAGCCTGCCCTCCCCCAGCTACACCATGGGCTGTGACCTTGACTATCCTTTGGGCTGTGGCAGCCTAAGGTGTGGCATGTAGAATGCACCTGGTGGTAGAAGAATCTTAGTGGACATGGAGTACCCAACAGAATCCATCTGCAAAGCTGCCTTAATCACCGCACCCGGGCTTTGTGTGCAAATGCCAGGGACAGGTAGAAGGGGTCTCTGCCACCAGTGCAGGCCTGGGGGACCCCAAGGAGGCCTCCCTCCTCTCTGGCTCTGCAGATGTTTCTGGATCCAGGCCTCCCATCTCTTCCCTCTCCCTTGCCTCCAAGCCCGGTGCTGGGCACACCTCGCATTTTGAAAAAGGAGGCATTTAAACTCAAAGGGAAGGAGTCGGAGAGTTGGTCATTCTCGCTTTGGAGTCCTTCAAGATTGAGAGAGAAAAAGAAAGAATGAAATATGAGCCTTCCCATTCACGACTGTTATAAACAGTTATAATTTAGCACTGAATAATTGGTTGCTATGGTAACCGCTGCAGCACAGGTTGAAATCATTTCTCCCTCCTGCGCTGGGTCTGACAAGGAGCTTCATCTACATATGCTAGGTTCTGGCCACCGTCCGGTTCTTTTATGTAAATCAGAACCCATGACTTGCTGCCTGTCCCCCTTCCCCACCCAAAAAGAAAAACCAAAAACTGACGTTTGGGTCCTGCGGCCTCGGCCCCTCTGCGGGCTCCGCCCACTGCCTTGTGCTGGGGCCGCCTGGCTGGAGATGGGCCGAAATCTCCCTCCCCCCGTCAGGAGGACCCCCCACTTACTGAGGACCCCCACCTACGGCAGGCAAGGTGGGGCAGGGCGGTCAGGATTCCACCCTCTGGCGGCTGCGGCTGCACACTCCAGACCCTCTACAGGCTGACTGCTGGCTAAGAAGCCAAGCTCTCAGAATGCAGTGGAGGGGACAGCAGTGGCCCAAGAGTCACCTTGGGGACCTGTCTGGCACTGTTGGGTCCTCTGCAGCCTCCCTGCATCTCAGTAGGGAGAGGAAGGCAAGAGGGTGAGGAAGTGAGGGGAGAGGGAGGGAGATGGGCGGGGGGAGAACAAATGAAAGTGAGAAAGAGGGCAAGGGACAGAGGAGGTAGCAAGAGGGGAGTAAGGCGCAGAGGCCCAGCACAGGCCAAAACAGCAAAGGAGGCACGGTCAGAGACAGACACACAGGAGCCAGAGAAACAGGCAAAGGCAAAAACAAAAGCACACGTGTATTCAGGAGGTCCAGAAGCAGCGGGTGGGGCCCTGAGTGACCAAGGCGCTGGGCACGGGGGAGGCAAGCTCCAGGCCTTGGCGGCCACAGCACCCACCTCCCTGCTGCCTTCACACCAGCCGCCAGCCCGCCACTGTGCAGATGCTGCCCAGCTCCAGCCTGCTTCCTGGCCAGGGCAGTGGGGAGGGTCCTACTGTACCCTGTACCCAGCAGGGAGAGAAAAATTTCAGCCCTGCCTGGGGCAGGGAGAGGAGGACAGGGGTACCCACAGGCCCAGGCACTCTGGTGGCCCGTCATGTACGTTTGGGACCCGGGCGACCCAGCCTGAAGGCCAGGGTCAAGGGCCGGGTCATAGCCTCCAGCCCAGATCCCATGAAAGATGCTAGGGGAGAGAAAACAGAGGAGATGCAAGGTGGGTGCAGGAAGCCCCCTGCCCTCAGCTGATGAACCCCAGGACCCGAGATGCCACCCTCATGTCCACAGAGCCTGTGAGGGAGGGGGTGGGGGCAGTGGTAGCAGCAGGACATGTCACAGCCTTAACCAGGAAACCCGTCCCTGTATCCCAGGACCCTGTTGTCCCTGAGGCACCCACCCCCATCCCACAGTCCAGGTGAGACATGCTGACCACACTCTCACCAGAGAGAACAGGCAGGACACACCTGGGCTGCTCCGGGCAGAGGGACCAGGGGCTGTCACCTCCTGCCCCAGGCTCTGACCACCATGGGGACTGGGAACACAGTCTAGGGCAGGCCCTGCCCTTCAGGCCTATCCAGGCAGATACCCTGAATGTCCCAAATGCCCCCAGGCCTCCCCAGGAGGCGGTGGACACCCAGTGCAGGCAGGAACATGGGACCTCCAGGGAAGGGGTACGCTGAGGACCCCATGTTGTCATGGCTCAGGATACCCACGACCAGAAGGACAAACGACCCCTGAACGAAATTCCACTTAAGGAGACAGGACACTTCCAGCCTGTCTTGGAAAGGTTCCGTGCACACAGCTCAGCACTAAGCGGCTCCTGCAGGTCTCAGGACCCCAAACCTGGCACGGCCCCGGGGCGGGCACCAGGCCTGGGCAGGCCCGCCCCAGCCCCACACACCTCTTTCTTCTTCCGCTTCCCTTTGGACCTATTCTCTTTGAGCTTCTTGGATTTCTTCTTCTTGGGAAGGCTCACGGGCTCCTCAGGGAAGAAGTCATCGAAGCCTTCGAGGCCACCATCTTCTTCTTCTGAGGAATCAAAAGGAGACGGGGTTACTGGGCCACTTCCCGAGACACAGAGTGGGAGACAGTGCCCGCTGGGACAGCCAGTCCCTGTGCCATGCAACCCTGCCCGCTCACAGCCACCCCGCCTCCCAGCCCCACCCTCACCCCTCCCTGCCCCCACTTTCAAGCCCCAGTCCCCCTTCATCCCTTTTCCTCCTCCCAGCCCCTCAAGGCCACCCCCCAGGCCCAGTGAGAGAACCCTGGCTCTAGTGGGTTGCCTCGTCACCTTACCCCTGGACCCCCCCTCCCCTCCCCTCATCTGTGAACTGGGGTGTTGCTACCACCCAGCCTGGGAGCACAGTGCTCAGGAAATGAGCCACTATTCGGAGGCCTCGGTGGCACGGCTCCCCGTGGTGACAACAGCCCCAGGGGTCACAGAGCCATCTCCAGCTAGCCCAGGAAGGGCCCAGACCCATCTCTGCCCTCCAGAAGCCCCCGGTGTGGCTGGGAGAAGACTGGTGAATGTGTGGTGACCAGGACACAAGGGTCACGTTGCCCCAGAACCACAGGGCGCTGACCAGCAAGCACCTGGGGATTTGGAGGAGAGACCAACGAAAAAGACCCCAGGACCCCCCTAATGGGGAATCAAAGAAAACACAGCCTCCCCCTCCCCACCCCACACAGGCACACGCACCCCCGTCACACGCACACAGGCACACGTACCCCCATCACACACACACAGGCACACGTACCCCCAACACACACACACAGGCACACGTACCCCCATCACACCCACACAGGCACA